>JAVQJL010037499.1:0-35458 GCA_036024295.1 Nannoperca obscura
CGCAACTGTCTATCAACTGTATGTACCCGTTCACTTTGCACAGGCGCCAGAATTGTTGATTCTGAAGGCCTCAGGCAGGTTTCATACAGCCTGGCAACACAAGCTAGCTGAATTCTGATAAAAACTCTAACCTAAAAACAACATGAACATGAAGAGAATATGAAGAATATTTTTATATATTTAGGGAGAGTAAATTCAAAATTAAATTAACTTTTATCAAATTATGATCATGATTTATGTTAGACCAGCAGAGAAGGCCTTCCTGGCCCTGACGGCCCACCACTGCTTCTCACATTGGCATTTGACACATACCATTTTGGAGAAAGGTATTATTGAAGGTGAAACTCTGGAATATTTTTTCTCCCTTACAGACTTAATATGAAAAGAATTGAGACGCTGACGACAGTAATTGAAACAAAAAGGGTAGTTTTTGGGGCATAATGTAGGTCTCTCAGCAGCCCTTGAGTCCTGAAAAGTGAAAGTGCTTCCTTTCCTTACTAATTGTGAAAGTGAAATACTGCTGATAGAGTCAAACTATGAGTAGACGAACAACAAGTCATGACATAACTGCAATACCAGAGTAAATGTGAAACTACAGGCCATTATAATTTCTCCCTGCCTTGGTGTAGCACTCAAACCAATTAAATACAGGTCAACCTAAATGATTACGGAATAGAGGGCCATTTGGTGTGTACTGAGTGGGAGGTAGAATTAGTAGGTGCTGGAATCACTGCAACCATTTATACCTCTTACATTAAGGTGTCAAAAGCAGGATGTCTTTGACTTGCATTAGCTTGTCTCCCTGACTGTCTGTCTTTTTGTCTGTCTGCATGCCTGCCTGCCTGTTTGTCTGCAGATATCAGCCCAATGGAGAAAGCTTCCATTGTTTTAGAGTGACCCACATCCCCTCCTTGCCATGACAGAAAGGGGGGTGGGGGGGTGGCAAGGGTAGGCTAAACAGAGACAGTGACCTCATCGTCCTGATCCACCAGTGGTTACCAGCAATGCCGGGATTCCCGAAATGAGGGGGCAATGCAAACAAGGATGGGCATTGTCCAAAAGACGCAGTCAGCGCTCCGGGGCAGGAGCGAGCTGAAACTGAGGAGAGACTGAGGAAGTGCTGTGTCAGGACTGTGACACAAAATATTGTGTGATACTCAACTGAGGAGGAGGAGAGGCAGCGAGGAGAGCTCAGACATGGGAGAGAGGGAAGAAAAAAAAGCTGTAGCGCTTATAGGCATGTAGGCGAAGGCCAATGAAAACAGGCTTGAGACTTTGTTTTGGTTTCATTGGTAGGTAATAATAACACTGTCAACAAAAAGGAACTTCTATAATAAAATGATGTGAGAAGAGCTGTGGTACAACTTTATTACGGTTTAAATGATACAGTTGTGATATACCTGAGACAGAGATTTGTTGTTCAGAAATAGCACAGGAACAAGAAAGGTTCCCAAATGTTTGGACAGAAGTGTAGGAAAACCACTCCCTCAATAATTACACTTAAGGTTTCCTTATGCTCAGTAGTTAACACCTCAGTTCCTCCAGTGGAGCTATGCACTGGCCGGGTTTGAGCCTGTACTGGGCGGCTCCCAGATGAAACAAAGTTTTTGCTAATTAGCACTTAACACAAAATATAGCTGAGGGTGATGGTAATGTCAATATTTGGTCATAATGCAAAATATTGAATGACTTAAAATTATGATCTGATGATGGCGCTAAATGAAAAGTCAGGGGATCACCAAAGTCACTAGGATTCATCCTCTGGGGACTTTGAATATGTGTCCTAAATTGTGTGTCCTAAAAATCCTAAGACATTTCACTAAAAACTAAAAATGTCACGACAGGGAAAGCCAAAATCGGTAAGATTCAACCTCTGGGAACCATGAATGATCAAAATTTCATGGAAATCCATCCAACAGTTGCTATGATAGTTAAGACCAATAACAGTACACTGCACTGGTTTGTCTTGTATTGTACTGAATGTTCTGACTTTGAGTTAACAAGGTAGTACTTGAATGCTGCAGCTGAGCATTGGTTGAGCATAGTGGGAGAGATAGTAAAACGCACTGAGCCAAAAAGCAATGTCCATGTGTGTTACAATGTGTGTGCGTTTGTGTGTAGACATGCAAGTCTGTACAGACTCTTCACTGAATTGATTTTATACGCTCTGCTGAAGGCTGTGTGTGCCAAAACAAATCTATGTGATTTTTTCATGAATAGGAAAAGCCCTGCGGAAAATGTACAGATCTGATACATAAAAAAACAAAAGATGCAATAGTTGCAATCAAGGCTGTTTGAGAGCTAAGATTTAATGTTTGATGAAATGAACTGCAAAGGAAAAATCCATCTACACGCCCTCTAGATCATTCTGTATAGAAGGAACATCTTTCTTGGGGCTTTATCCACAGGGGGTAGATATCATAGCCCTCAACAATATTCAATCTGGACCTTTTAATCCAATTATTGTGTCACAACACACTGGCTAAACCTGTGTCAAATGATTAAGCCTAAACTTGGCTTATGATAAAACCTGTCACCTCTAATAAATAAACCACTAGTCTTTTTTGAAAAGAGCACATATCTGTAAGGAAAGCAATTTATAATCGTATTACCTTAAGATATTAGGATTTGATTCAATATCAATGTTAAAACTGCATATTAAAAATATATTGGATTAGAAATAGAATTTAGAATTTGGGGTATTCGTGTAGCAGTGTGTCCAAGCCAATGTTAAAAACACAGTAAAAATAGCAGATAGTAGACATACAAATTATAGAACACTTATATACAAATTCTTTCTGCAAAAATTATTAACTTACTCAAACATTCACTCAACATGTTTAAATGTTTCCTGAAGATGAAGAAAATGAAGGAAAGTTGTCATGTGTAGTCAAATGAACGTGGCCTGGGAAATATTTTCAACAGTTTTCTGATGATGCAAAATAAGAGTAAACTTGGCCAATTAAGCCTAGTGAGTTTCAAAGAAATGTATTAGAAATCTACAATCAGTTATGAACGAGACTCTACAGCCATGTTCTGCGAGGCTGAAATGAGCTGTACTGTAACATGATCACAATGACAATGCTCATGTTTGGCAGACCACTGCTTATCATTCATCATGTATGTTAAGTGTGTGAGCATGATAACATTAGCTTATTACCACTTTTACCCAACACAAAGTACAGCTAAGGCCAAAGGGAATGTCAAAAGGTTTGCAGGTATTTGACTAAAATAGACAAATTACATTTTTTATTTGATGATAGCTAGATGAAAAGTCAGGGGATCACCAAAGTAACTAGGATTCATCCTCTGGGAACTTTGAATATGTGTACCACATGGCAATTCATCTCATAGTTATTGTAAAAAACTGGACAAATTAAATGTTGTTGTAAACATTGAGTATTGTTTGAATAAAGAGAAACTATTTTTTTTCTTAGTGCATCAAACTAATAATAGACATTTCAACATATGTCACTAAGCACTAATTCCTCTAAGCTACAATTTTAGCGAGTCTGAACTATTGTGAATATGTTGGGGATAAGGGAAGAACTCAACAGAAACAGTGTTTTCCTTTAAGAACAAAATGTACACCTAAATTGGGCATCTTCACGCTGAATAGACCCAAGTTGACAGAATTATGTCTTCCTGTGCCATCCGTCTGTACCATCTTCGATCCAATATTTATCTTAGGCCAATGAGAGAGGGACTGGCATCTGAAAATGCAAGATAATTATATAGGCCAAGAGAAGATATTTGTTTTTACGTCTTAAATGTGATTTTTATAGATGCTGGCAACCTGATCCAATAAATCGCTGTAGACTTGAAAGTGTGAGGCATTAAAAAACTCCCAAGTATTAAATTAATCTCTGTTAGTCTCTAATTCAAGTGTGGGCTCACACCCTGTTTCGCCCCCGGAGAGTGCCAAGTCTAAGATCATGCTAAATTGCTCTTGTCATGTGTTTAAGACACTTGGCATTCCCAGCCCAGTGTTTTTTCACTGTGATCTGTGCAGTTTGTGTCCAACACAGTACAACTTGTTGACAGAAATAGCACTTTCCTGACTACTTTTAATGTGGTTCAGTAACTGCTTTAGTCTCTTGTTTTCTCCCATCCATTAGCTGGTGTTTATGAATTGCCAAACCCCTTTCCACCAGAGGTCTGTGGTAGCAAACAACAGCCTGCATACTAAAAGCATTCCCAGACCTGTCAGTGAGCCCTACCAATAATAAACTCTAATAAAAGTTGAACACATTATTCCCTAAAGCGGGAAGGAAGCCGGAGCAACAGTTGGTACACTATGCCCAGGTTGACATAATCTTGCTTCATGGGCCATTTGAGGTCCATTGTTAGAACAGTAACAGGGGACGAGCTGGAGCAGCAGATAGGAAGTGCTCACCAATGCATGGCATTCAGGATTACCAGGGGGTAACGTGAAGTCCGGAATGTTTCCTGTTCCTTGACGGGAGAATGCTTAGATTGGCTTTACACTCCATTGTCTTTATGGGAGTTGTCCTGATATCTACATTACAAACAATGTCTCATTGTACGACACCATAACTTCTCTGAGAAATCTTAATTTTCTAAAGAATAAATAAATAATAAAAACCTACCAGAGCAGGACAAATTACTGGCTAATGACCCTGACTGACATGAAAGCATTGAAGGATAAGGCTGTTGTTATTCTACATTTTTCACAAACAAATCCAATGAAAATGACAAAACCAACAATGCCTTCCTCTCCCTATCCTCAGAGCCTAGACCACTGGTTCCCACTAAATCAATTCCTAATAACTGATGCGTTATTAATACTTTTAGTACTTGTTAGTGGCACCAATTCATTGTTGATTTAGGTTCTTTTGAATTTGCCGAGGTGCAGCCTGAACCAACGACTCCCCCCTCGTAGTGAGGGAGTAGCAAACCCATTAGAAGCAGTAGAGTGTAGTGAATGGGCCGGCGTGTGTGGTTTGTATGGATTACAACCACACTTATGCTTTAAGCCTTGCAACTTCTACATGACTCAAAAGATAATACACCACTAAATTAAAGGGGGAACATACCAGAAGAACACTGGCGGGTGTACCGTTACACACCTACAAAATATATACTAGAATGGCCTAATTTTTTAAGTGGATCTAGGTTAAGAAAATTTAGGCCATGAAGGGCAAAATGTGTCATTACTTTTCAAGTTCAAGTTGACAAATAAGTAGATAAGTATCCATATATGCTGAACCAGCAGGAGCTATTTTTTACCATTACTGTGAATGTGTTAATTTTACCTTGTGCATGCTAGTGCTCAGTTAAGTGACCCAAAGCAGCAAAATGTGGCTGCAGGTGGTGGAACAGAGCCATACAACAACAAATCCACACAACGCAACACAGACCATTTCTGGAATTTCCAGTGTAACTAGACAGAGCCTGCCTCTGTTCCATACAGCAAATTACTGCAGGAAGGATAAGTGAAAACATGTTGAACTTGTATCTAGAGAGGCCATCTAGGCTAACCCCAGGTCTTGGGCAAATAGACACACAGACTGAGAAAGATGCAAAACACAGGGGAACTCCCAAAATGTGTGGTGCCTGCACACATCACCTGACAAGTCTAGACCAGACAAATGATACATTACGCACAAAGAAGGGGACAGAGGGGCATACAAATAGTAGTATTAAGTGAGTTAAAAGAGAGGTAGAATTAGAAATAACTGTTCTTATGTGTTGCATAATTACACTTATCTCACGGTAGAAGATATTGCGTGTATTTCATGTTGTTTGGCCTGTGTGTTGACTGCATACAAGTATATTGCAAGGAAAAGCAATAATGTACTGTAAAAGGCTATGTAGTTCAGTTTCTCCACATGAGAAGTACAGACTGTTTAATGTCACCTACAGTTCCACTTTAAATATTGTCTATGCATTAAAATACAATAGGGCAGGCAGCTGATAACAGAGATAATACAGCTGAAACGTGGGTCATGCATTACTCTTGTGCACATGGTACACATGATTTGTATTTAATGGGCCAAAACATATGAATTTGCTTCTCATACTTTTTAATTTGTACAATTGAAATACCTTTAACTCACTGAATATATGTGGAAGTGTACAATAAGTGTCAACAAATCATGGCAGGGAGTGGATGACAGGTACAGAACAGGGCATCACTATCACTAAATGACCAAAATACATCATCATAACCAGACGTGTCAGACACTGAATTTAGAACTTTATACACCAAATACAAAAAGCTTTAAACACGTTTATATTTTTGGGATATAACATGCAATTAATTTGTGTAAAATGTTAAAATCAAACTCTGTAGTCATTATTTACTGAATAAGGGAAGAAAAAAAAGAACCATGTTATGCAATAGTATATCTTCTACGTAGGGGATTTAAGTAGTATTGCTCTCCACCTTCCCTCCCTCCCTCCCTCCTTTCCTGCCTCTGTATTTGTCATTTCCTCGTCTCTGGTCATTCTTTCTGTTGTATTCCAAGTATACCAAGTTTGGTGAACATGCGTCTTTCCAAAATCTTCTCTACTGCCCCTTCACCCAAATAAAGTTGAACATAGCTTTGATCCCTGTTAGTCTGTTATACTGACTGGAACAGGGTGTGTTGTCACTGACACACCACAGTGGAAACCGTCTAGAAATTGATCTTCTGTGAAACATTATCAGTTTTGATGAGGAATGGGGGATACTTGTGGTAAACTTGTTTTATTTATTTCCACAGATAGTAAAGCAATGTTTGATAAGTTAAAGAATGTGATGGAAACACCACATCAGAATCGAAGAATAAGATTACAACATGTTTCACCCACGTTATTATGAGTCAAAAAACTGACAACAATAAAAATAAATGAATACAAGTTTTGTGTTTGTACATTTATGAACAGCCAGATGTCTTTGCACATGACCAAGTCTCCTCCAGTACCATATCCATTTACATATGTGAACACAGTATTCACACACAACTATAATGCTGTGTACTACATTCAGTTTTCCTATCATTGATAGCCTGGGTGGACAAAATATTAAAAACACCTCTCTGTCCAACGTAATACAATTCAACAACATCTACAGCCCCCAAAATGAACATACTGCACGTCTGAATGAACACATCTGCAAAACTGTTGCAAGAAAAACACAACATTACAACCTTTATAAAAAGGTAGGATTTAAGTGGACAGTATTAAGAACTTGACTGATAAAATGTTAGCTCATTGTAGATGTATTGGTATCACTGTATGTTAGCCAACAAGCTATTAAGCCAGAAAGAAACTGCAGCACAGAAATGCCAAACACCATTTGAGGTAATTTAGAGACTCACCATTGTTTGTCCACCAGAGAGCCCTGACTAGTTGATTTTTATACTGTAAAATGTCCTGCTTAGCATGTATCTTGGTCACAATAAAAACAATTTAAAACTATGAATACTCCTTTACATTGGCTTCAAATAAAGTGCTCATCTGAAACCCCTTCCCCCAACTCCTTTCCGAGTGAGGATTTGCAACAAATGGTGAGGTGTCTGGAGGTGAGACTGTATGCAGCATTTGAACTCTCAAGCTTTGTTTTTATTCTCCACACTACTTCTGTTATTTTTTGTGTAAAAATGACTGCAACGCCATCAACTGAGGAGAGACTCAAGCGCACACCATTACCCCATTTCAAAGATTCATTGCCCCACCCCGCGATGACAGGGTTTTTGCCACACTTGTGTCCATTCAGAACAGGTATAAACACTTTTGCCTTTAAATGAGGTTTGAAGACTTCGCACAAACTAGCTCATTTCGGGCAAGTCCCAGCCTTTATTGAAGGGCTGTTGTATTCATCTGTATTTGTTAAAGCTATGCGTACCTAATTAACTGGCAACCGAGTTGTACTCATGCATGTACTGCAGGTACTACCTAACCCTGCACTAAGGCTGGATTAGGCCACCTCAGCAAGCACTTTCAGTCACCCACCACAGTGATTTGAGTTTACATTAATTCAGTTCCCATAGGAAAATCAACATTGCATGTTCTATACTATTTAAAACTTTAACTGCAGTCTCTACATGTTCACCACAATTAAGTAATCTATGATAAGCCTTTAAAGTACCGACTGGAATCAATTACGTCTTTCGTTTAGACAGCTATAAATGTGTCAGAGTGGTCAGGTGATGATTGAGGTTAAGGGTACAGTCGTGTGGTCAGTGGCCAATTTAAGATTTATTTCCATGATAAAAGAAACAATGCTCCCACCCCCCTGCCAAAAATAAACCCATTCGACTTTCCACAGCCCTAACAGAATTACATTAATGAAGCTAGTGCGAGACTTAACATGAGCGTCCATTTAAAAACAACCTTACAGTATGTGTATCAAAGCACTCTGGGGTGGGGAACTGCTCTGGTGGCCAATTAGCCACGATCTGGATGCCATTTAGCCTACATTTGCACTTGACAATGAAACGTTGCACCATAGTAACAATGCAACAGTGAACCTCAATAAATTCGTGGCAGACTTTGCTCATATTCCATGGCTCATGGAACTGTTCTGCTATAAAAGGTTTACTTGTGGGACATGTGGCCTCTCATCATCCAGCTGGAGCATTTAAGTCGCTTTCATCCCTCATGCATTGCGGTTTAAATGTTGAAAGGACTTTTCATAATAATCACTAAGGTTTGAGGATTTCTTCATTATTGTTGCTGTAGTATTTCATGTTGGCAGCATGCAGGCAGTTCAGCTGTGTTTGAGCCAAGATTTTTGGCAGGAGGACAAATAGGCACATTAAGGGGGCGTTGCTCCATCCGAAGGGGACAAAAATCAATACTGTGAAAACTGTACACCCTGTTAGTGATACTAAATTATATTAAAATCTTATGAGAATTGGTATTAGACATATTATTTTAGACATTTAAGTAATATTGTTTTTAAATTTTTTCAAAAAATGAGAACATTATAGTGATGAAAAACAGGGTGAGAAAGTATTCACCTTTCATTAGGGGATGAATGTGCCACTGATATCAATCAACACAATATCAGATAACCAATTTACTGTAGTTCATATTTGTGATAACTACATTACTGGGATACATAAAACTACCTTTTATTACTCGAATCATTACATTGATTATGTAGAGACATCTCTCTGTCTCCTCTTTGGATGCTATGCTAATGTTGGCTAACGGTGTCATTTCACAGACTGACAGAATAAGCTGCTACTCATCCCTGAATGTCTGGAGATCTCAATTAGCATGATTAAAAAATGAATGTAATGTACTGAAAGTATGAGTGGGGGATGCCGCTATTGTTCATTATCTGCTGTCAGTTGTCAGTGAGTATACCACTACCATCTAGCCACAATGTAGGCGACAGTGCAGGCAGCTAACGCAAGAGTGTTTACTGACTGACAGACTCATCTCTCTGTTAGTCTTTGTGAATAGCAAAAACCAGCAATGCTAACATTTAATGTGTTAAAATGGCATATCACTCCCTAAAAACTTAACTCACAAAATAAATAATGTTGATACAGCTGAACAACTCTGCTCAAGGAGGTTGTACCGACGGGACATTCTGTGTTTTAAGTGGGACATTGTCTCAAATGCACGCTCTGGCTCAAACCCTGGATTTCCAACATGGATGGACTGTACCATGCAGAGCGGACCGCGGATGTGAACCTGGGCATGTTTTAGTCCTGTCATTTTGCTTTCTTTTGCAACAGCAATACATCTCTCTGTCTAAACAGAAACATACTCAAGGCCTGATGACAGCAGGGAAAAACACAAGGCTAAACAGAGAAGCTAATGATACCCTTGGCCGGCTGTAAACAAGTGCAATGTGTTGCTGAGACATCAAGAATTCAACCAGCCACTGACAGAGGACCTAAAATTAGCCTAATGTTTACCCCCACTAGATAACAAAGGGTAGAAACATACTGCTTGTGGGAGCCAAAAGTGAATGCCACTTCTCATGGATTTTATCTATTCACAAGAAGAAATTTAAGAAGCAGTTGCACACAATAATATTTTTGTCATTAATCAGCAGAATGTTATTATTTTGTTTAAATAAATAGGTTTCTTTAACTACTGCAGGCCAATATGTTATAAAAGTCACCAAACATGGTTTGCAGACACATGGGCCATTTGTTTAAAGATAACTCTAAATTCACACTGCCAGAGCTGATGGTAAACATTTCCCATGGGATATTACACTGGGGGTGGGGGGGTGGGGGTGCTACTCTTTAAAATTTCCAAGGAACTGCTGGGAATTCAGCATTTTAAACAGTTAGAGGGGGCTGTACTTACTGAAAGTGCACAGGAAAAAGGAGTGAGTAGGAGAGGAGGCTCTCAGGCAGAGACACAGATGAAGGAGGATTATGAAAGCTTGAACAGCAAAACACAGCAAGAATATAAGTGAGAAAATAAACAAGCAATGGGCTGCCAAGTACTGGCTCAGCAGAGGTACTTCCCCTTATGTGCACAGCTGGATTTGTGAGACGGTGAGCAATACTCCCCTCTCTTCTCCCAGACACTGACACAAGCAGGGGAATTTAGCTTCTCCATGCTAGGCGGCTTCAAAAATAGCACTGGATAACTGCATGGTAGTGCCTTAATAACAACAACAACAACAACAACAACAACAAAGAAGTACTCAATAGAGGGCAGACCTCCACCAAGGCCTAATAATCTCCCCAGTCAACACTGCCCTGAGTCGATGACAGGTAATAGACATTCATTTCCTAGTCAGCATTGTACAAGGTAGTTCATTTTATTAATTTAGAACTAATCATTTCTGTTACAACAAACTCAACGTTTTTAACCTGTTTGAAAATTAACAGAAAATATTTTGTATCCCTTCTATCTCTGAAAAATAAATGGCAGGATTAGACCATTAAAATAGTACAATAATAATAAACTAGGTGTGGTTGTAGATTATCTGGAATTTATGATCATGTTGTAACACTTTTTGTGGTGCAGCAGCTTGTATTAATATAGAAACGTTAGAACCACACCCCATTTGAAAGTCCTTGAAAATCCATCCTCATACTAGACATACAATTAATACGTTTACCTCACCATTTTCTGGTTAAAGTTCAAATATACTTCAACATTGGAAACAAGTTATTTGGAAACAAACTTTATAAGAAAGATAATAATTTTCAAAAGTTATAATTATACAAACTAGGAGGGAAGAAATTGCATGAATTTCCCTTCCAGGTAAGTCTCCTGGATACCTAGCATTACCATGAACCTCATAATAAACCCTGTTTAGGCTAGCTTACTAGTGAACCATGGCTGCACAGAGATGATCAGATTTAAAGATAACCGGTAAGTCCAAACATAATGGCATAATGAAATACATAATATAGCTATCTAATGCCACACAACCATTGTGGCTGCAGGGTGTTAGTTTGCCCTTACAAAGGGTGCATGTGGCACTGCTTCAACTCTGCCCATTGGGATCAGTGAAGTTGTGATCTGCAATTTGATGCATGACATTTAGGACCACATAGGAGAACTACTCAGCGTGGCATACGAATGGAAAGATCTGGCTGTAACAAGTGGGACAGAACAAAAACAAATCATGTGGTACATTTGTTTTCGTAATAAAATAACACATATTCACTGTGAAATCATTCTGAATGCAATAAATTAGCATTTTTAAATCTTCCAGAAAAGCTTTAACACTGACTGATTCTCTCATGAGAGTAGATACTCACTGATAGTTCTGTGGGTTCAGGGAGAAACTCTGCGTCTTCTCCAAAAATAAAATCAGGTGGCAGTTCTGGATACTGTGCGTTGAATATGATATCCCCTGGAAGAAAAGAAGGGACACTGTTGACTCGGCACACTAATGTGGACGACATGAATTCCAAAAGTTGACTTGCTTGCGTTTCATTGTGTGCTATAAAATGACCACAGTGGTTTAAGGGATCGACCTAACTTTCATCTCATGGAAACACCTCAATCTTAGTCATTTTGTGTATAACTGAGCCCCCGAAATAAAAGAAAGTCATTTTCTTTCAACATGCAAAAATTCATTATTTTCTAAACATTAGCATGGCAATCTAAAAATCTAGACATTTCTTTGACGTTAGATCTTGAAATTTTTTTACATTGCTGAAATGAGGAAAACAAGCCGACATTATCTTAATCTGGTCAGTCTTGACTCTGACATGCAATGGCTTGTTAAGGCAGCCGTTTGGTTTTTTGCCCCAGTGGCTCCTTTAATAACCACATGATATGCAGATGTTGAGCTCTGGGGTCTTTTAATTTCAGTTCCTACAGTAATGAGCAAACTTGACATTTACTATGAAAGCCACTCAAATCCTGTCAAACAGGTCTGTCTTGTAAAGATAATTGCACAGGTATTTTTAATATAGCACAAATAAATAATAATGCTTTGGCAGAATTGTTCTTGAACCGCTGATGCCCATAAAGCCTTTGAATTGAACATTGAAACTGAGTAGAATAAGGCAACACTAAGATAGAGTTAATTTATTTTAAAAATGTTAAATAGTATAAATAAAAAATTAATAATGTATTCACACAAAATAACTAGTACTAGAGCTGCAAGGTTCACGGTGTTCTGCTATTATGTTACACAATTCTATTTGTGTGCTGCAAGACTGTTCTGCTTTTTTGTCGTTCCAGCAACAGCAACAACTTACACATATGGAAGTAGTTTTCCAGCGGAAAAGAGTCAAACAAGGAGACGAGAGGATGTGCGCTAAATCTGTTACAAACCACTGGAAGTCTGTCAGAGATGTACTGGCATGATTCCATGGGGGAAACGGAGGTAATGGAAGTGCAACCTATAAAGGTTGTAAAGGTTTTTTTATGTACTGCTTTGTTCATACAGCCTGAGACATCAACGAAAAAAAAACTCACTCAAGAGTGTAGTCTTGTCACTGCATAACGTGCCTTCTCATAGTCTTACTTCTATTTCAGCCAGGCATTTTAAAGAGTTCATAAGGGCGTACTATGAACAACAACAAAGGCCACAAATTGTTGTCTCGCAGTACCAGGCAAGGTGGTGAAGTAGAAGGGGGCAGGGCTTAGTTCTGTGCAGTGTGCCATGCTTTTGCACGCTATCAGTAGGCAGGGCCGCAGACTGGCAGACACCAACCAGCGGCTCTGCACCCTTGATTAAACAACCATTCTTCCTCAGGCCAAAGCAATGGGGATGGTACAGCTGCAGGGATGTCACATGCCATGCCAGAGTGTGTGTGTGTGTGTGTGTGTGTGTGTAATTCACGTCTCCATGAATTAAAGACTTCTTCCTAAACTATGACGGATTTACTGTACACTGTAGTTTAAAGCAACATTCGGGTAAAGATCGCAGACACATAGCTGCCATATAGAAATACATTTTACATTATCCCAGGTAATTCGAACCACCATTTACAAGAACGTCACTCAACATTTACTTACGGCAAACTACAGTCAGATGGTAACAACCCCTTTAACATGTTGCCATGTGACTCCAGAATGGTGTTGAATTGTTGCATGTTCCTAAACCTTACATCTACACATTCCCCGAGTGTAGCCACAACATCTTGGCACAGGTCACTCAACCTTTATTCCTGGGCAGATTTCTTTTTTTTAATAGTAATTTTTGCTAAATAAGCAAAGCCCACTTCCCCTAACTAGAATGTTTCCCCAAGCAGGGCTACATTTTCACCAAACTTTATAGACAGCCAAGTGGAACTTCACACTCATGCTCTTGATGAATGTTTATTTAAATGTATTATTTAGACATGTAGAAGACATACACAACAGGCTACTTTTGTCTTTTGGAAACCCTCTGAAATGAGAAGGCATCGGTTCAAAGAACTTCTCAGCCACAAAAAACTATCTAGCTGACAGATCCGGCTTGCTTCACCTACTGTATCTTTGAAGTGGGTGAGAGTATGAGTTGCCCACCCTGTCCAGAGTTTTTGCTAAATGAAAATGTGTGAAATGATGAGAGCATTTACTTAGATTATTATGTATTTTTACAGGCTTTGATAAAAAAACATTATTTTGGATTCAAGTCCAAATAATTTGATGGCACTTGTAGACCTCAATCACAATCACTTCCAATCAACTGACAAATACCTTCTTTGCAATGCCCTCAAGTCATAACTTGATTCAAACCAAGGCCCACATACAACTGACTTAGTAGTACGTAGTATCTTCTCAGTAAGTGTGTGCACACACACAGGCTTGGCATGGGTCCTGTGAGTCATAATACCATTTACACTAAATCATTTGAAACCATGATTACAATCAGTTAACAACATCTAGTGATGGTTCCCCATTGGGCACTTTGGGAGGCACGCTCAAAAGGGAGAGTCTCTGTTGTGGGGACTTGATTCATAAGACAGAAACCCTTCCAGTAAAAGTTCAGTGGCACAAACTACAGCATGTTTACTGGTATCTTTTCACTGATTAAGCATCACCATAATAAGATTATAAAATATTAATCTTGTTTCTGTACTTCAGGGATTCCTGTGGGTGCTTTTGGTAATACTGCGTGCTTAGTAACTGCAATTACAAAACATTCCTATGGTACCGTTTTCTACTTAAGCATTTTGTTCAAGTGATACAGAATATTTACATTGTTTTTTCATTGACAACTGACTATTTCCACTGTCTTGATTTAGCCTCTGTGCATAGTTCTGGTTACTTTAATAAATCCTGAATTTGTGTTGAATAATATGCTGATTTCACATAGCTACTGGTGTTGGACTTCTGACTGCAGCTGATGTTGAGCTGAAACCACTTCTCATCTGCAGTGTGGATCTCTCAAAACAAATCAGATCACTCCGCTAAGCCCCGCGACACTGTCCCTCTCACCGCGGCTTGTCTTCTCAAAGACGCCCCTCCAGTGCTTCACGGCTGCAGGGCAGAGCGCCCCAGGCTTCAGAGGCAACTCTGACGCCGCCTAACAGCGAAATGAGAGGCTAGTACACTGCACATAAGCCACTGTCCCCACCGTTCATGCGTATCATGCCTCTTTGCAACTCGTCCTTATGATCACCATGGCATCGAACATAATGGGCCTGAAGCGCCGTGTGGAGCCGGGACGTGTTGTTTTGTACTATATGCTGCTGTAGGTAAGGGAGGTATTGGACAAGCTGCAGTTGGCTGCTCTACAAACACTCTCTCTCTCTCTCTCTCTCTCTCTCTCTCTCTGAAATAACCTGTGATTGGCCAAAGTCTCCCATCAAGGGCTAGATTTTCTAAAGCCTGAAAAACAGAGCCAAGAAGAAGTGCAGAAGTAGAAGTGTTCTCTCAGAACACTTGATTTAAAATACGCTGAACAGTTGTTTTGAAATTTTTTGAAATACTGCCAGCCCCAACACATTTAATTCATATAAGAATATACTGATACATATACATACAGACTAACAGTGGGAAATACCTAAGTTTAAGACTGAGGAGCCTTAGCTGACCCCTGGTTCTATCTTCTAATAGGAAAGTGACTCATTCACTTACATTTCAGGGTTTCTCCAGCGTAGGGGATGTGAAGTTTGAAGCGATCACAGCAGGGACCAAGGGTCAGAGATGTACATCTGAACATGGGGGTTGATGAAAACAACAAAATACATAATCAATCAAATAGTCTGAGAACACCTAACAGTAAGCATTTGTAGCTTTGTGGTACTTTATGATACGATGCCCACATATCCAAAATGGTTTGTTGATATGTCAGACATATCGGAATGCAGTTGTTGACATTTGAAATGGGAAATTACATTTCCACTAGTCACAATCCTTTTTCAACATGCCAAAATTAAATTATAGATACCTGTAATTGTTATTCTTACTAGTGAAAAGGGAATTACTAATTTCTATAATTAATATAATTATATCTGTAAATCAGTTTTGACTAGTCGAAATGTAATTTCTACAAGTGAAAAGATATTTGTAACATACATTTCTTAAATGAACGTTTCTACTAGTAAAAACCAAATCAATAGTCAGCCCTACTGATTAAATGTTAAAAAGGCTTGCCATAGATTGTGCTGTATGTGTGTTTAAACTCTGAAGGCACAGGTACTTTGTGAGGCTCGCCAGGCTGGCAGGAGCTCTAGGAGCAGAGTTTGCCATCAATAGCAACCACTATTATTAAAACCAACTTGATCACCTGTAGTTTGAAAGAAACATTTCATCACAATGATCAATATCCATTGAAAAGCCTCATCACAACAACAGCCATATATATATATATATATATATATATATGTATATATATGTATATGTATGTTATATTATAAAATATCTATTTTTTAAAATAAAAAGTTACAAGATAATCTAAAATCTATGACTCTCAATGAGCATTTTTGTAAGATGATTTAAGGTAAAATACCATCACTGATCTTTAAATTATGTAAAAGCATGCACTTTTGATTAGTCGCATTCTAATTATGATTCATTATCATTCATTAAGTGTAGGCATGTCAATATTTAGCTCATGCAGAAATACTTTAGAGTTTACAGGGTTTGTCCTACATTCCACCCATATTTCTCATATCATGTTAATGCAGCCTCACTGCAGTATAAGAGAGACTGGGTGGACCTGTGTTTTACATTTGGTCCAAAACTACTTCTCACCCAGTTTTGAGGTCTGTAACACGGAGACAGTTTGTGGAGTCGAGTCCCACACGGCCGTTACGTACAACGCTGCACAGCAAGGGCCGCAACTCAGGTGAGATCCGGTGCAGTGCAACCTCAGGGGACATGTTGTTCATTTTATCCACTCTGAGGAGTCTGTGGAGATACAGCAACACCTTACGGAAATGCTTAAACGTAATTTATCAAACAAGTTTTGTACAAAGAAAAAGCACGTATTTTAACGGATGTTTCAAGGACATGAGCTTCATCACGTAGGTTACACAATCACATTTAGCTTTCATTTCCTGGTGTCATGGAAATATTTGTATGCACGTCAGAGTCAGTTTGCTATTTTCTGATTTTAGCTTTCTGACGCAAGTTAATTGAAGCAAATGTGTTTTAACGAGAATACGCAGGCTGATAACTCATTTCAATATTACTGGAAGTTGCATGATAATAAAACCACAAATATAAAATGGCCAAGAGGTGTCAAGGGGATACAAATGTAGCTAAGGCACTTCTTTCCCCCTCTACTTCACTATAAACTGTCATTAGCCACATTGCATGGGAAACACTATGTAGTGTTAAGGTGATGTCCTACACCTGTGTTAATTGTTACATTCAATGTTTCGGGGGGAATTTCGCCAGGTTTTCTGCCTGGATGAACTATAAATACTCGTAAACTTGGTATCGTTAGCCATGGTTAGCTTTTCACGGAATGGAGCGTCAAATTGCCACAATTTGAACGATTAGCTTACTCGAAAAATAACCTGTTCTTTATTATCTATTTAAATACAACATGCGGTGTGAGTTAGAGTACCTGAAAGAGCCGGAAGTCGGATAAATTAAGCGTTAACGCCAATGTTTACTTCATGCTCTTAAAATTTCCGGTACATGTTGTTTGGGTCCTTTTGATAGCCCGTACATTTCTTAGCCGTCTATTTTATGCCTGTTGACCAATGACTGTTTTCACAGCCAGAGCCAATGTTTTTATAGGGATTTTTTGTTATATATTACTCATAAAGCACGTTTCGTTTGATATAATTGTACCCAAACAGTTTAAAGCAGCACTAAATGCGTACGCATTTATTCTATGAGAAATATGGATCTGGCAAAAGCTATAACGGCTGGGCAGCTGCCTGTCTGTACTGAGTGATGATTTGTTCACTCTGCAAGAACAAAGTTGAATGCAAGGTAATTATTGCGACGCATTTATCAATAACAGTTTGTCTCAACACACTTGATTTGACTCTAGAGCTTGTCTAATTAAACGGGATCATGTTTCATTTACGTTTTTGGTTTAATTCACTATGCTCCTGTATTTCCAGAATTGGAAAGAATGTTTGGCTGCCCACGTAGTTGCTTTAAAGTTAACGATAGCTTAATAATTCCATTTCATGACATTGTGGCGTTTATCTGACAGCTATTGATATGTTACTTAATTGCACAATAATGATTTATATGAAAATCATACTGTACAGTGAGCCAGTACTACATATTTTATTGCTTAAATGTATATTCTACACCATTACTTTATGCAGTAAAAAGACTAGCTATTAACATAACATTGGAGTACCCCTTTCAGGAAAATACAGCAATAATTCAACACTCATTGGTCATATTAAGTGTTTTCATTTATAATACTTTAGTGAGTACTTATGTACATACACGTGGAAGTACTATCTTAAGTACTACTTAAGTGCGTGTATAATTATACTTATACATATATACAAATATATAAAAGTCTATCTAACGTGTATTGTAGCCCATCAAAAAAAGAAAACTGTAAAAACTTCAGGTGTCATGTGAAATGACACGAATTTTGTTGTACAAAAAGGACAAATCTAAACTGGAAAAAAATATGTTTAGCTCCTTATCATACAACCATTACTGGTGTAATTCAATCAGTGACTTGAGGGGTTGTCTTATCAGTTCAACAGTCAGTTGTCTTCTGATTGTCCTTAAATGATTAGGAAAATAGGACACTGTGAATATAAAAAAGAGTCTTTTAAAAACTTAGTGGAGTGGGGGTGTAGTATTTGTGTGATCTAAACTTCTGAAAAGTGTTTTTTAAACAAATGGTCATATCATTGTAATAACAATCATTAGCCTTTTGAGTCTTGACTGCCCTACCAAACATAGGCAAAATATGTAATCTCACAAGTAAAAAACAATGTTTTCTTTTGGTTATTGCTCAAGGCTCAGTCTAAATTGTTAAACCCACTGTGTGCAGCTTTCATTTGCATTTAGACCAAATAGTTTCAACATATGACAGCAATCTTTGAGAGCATACTTTATTGATGTCCCAAAAAATACAGGCATCATCTCTAAAATCATCACTTAATTCATTCTTTATGCACATACACATTTTTGCCAGAAGGCTGAATGGACGCTTTTGTCAAGCTAACGGTTAAACACCTTTTACATTAAGCGGTGACTACAAACACTTATTCAGGTGTAGGTTGGCTGCTGTATGTTAATTCACCCTCCAATTCAACAAGAGAGGGAGAATTTTAAGACAGTTCCATGCTGTTTTAAGCAGTTGGACAATGCAGACCTCATAATATTCTCCTGCAGCGGAGATGTGGAGGGTTCTAGGCTACCTTTTCATGCCTGCCGAGGGAAGAGCATACTGGGAGATGTGGGAGAGAGAATTGAGCCATCCTGCAGCCAGCGGCCAGGCTTTCCAAATCTTCCACTGCCTAGGCAGAGATTTGAAGAGATTAACACACTAGCATTAGCTCTGATACAAGCCGAGGATTGAATTAATTATAGACTTTACTGGGTTGTGGTGCATTCACGTGGTGCAGCATTGAATTCCCCCCCTTCCCCTCCACCCCCAATAATATTGGAACCTGTCCAACTCAGCCAGTGATGAATGCTCTATTTTTACCTTCTTCCTTGTTTCAGTCAAGCTCATGCTAATGTGGGAGATAAATAATATGAAGTGATTTTTGTTTGGAGGCTGATGGGAAAGTAGTTTACATATTTTGCCTGATATGCCCCCAAGGAGGCCGCCATGCTTTATTTTGTCCTGGTTTATAAAGAGATTTTACTGGAAAGGCTGGACCTACAGTGAGAAATTCAAGAATCTCCTAAACCGTCAACACAATTCAAATGAAGAATCCTTAAGACATTCCATGTCCAGAAGAGTGTTGTTAACCCAAATATGTGTCTTAATCAGATCATGACTGAAGAGGCTTTTGATGTAATGGTGGTTGGCTCCTGTATGACGGACTTGGTGAGGTGAGTAAATTGACTTAATTAATTCAATGCTAGCTAGTGAAACAAGCTGTGCTCCCTGAAATTACCATAAATCAACCTTTTATTTTATGAAAAGGCTGAGTACAAAATCTCCAGCTAAATCTGGGTTCCGGAAACTCCTCTGCTTCCTCAGGTGGGCCCAACCGGAAGCAGCACATTGGGCAAATTTACATGCCCATATTAGGACATTTGAAATTGTGTACATTTTTACTTGTACATTGTTTATATACATTTTTTTATTAAGTTGGTTTGATTTGAGGACCAGTATTTCAAAGAAATTATTGGACTATTAATCTGCCTTTCGTTTCCAACCAGAGGAGAAAAAAGAACAAAATATTTGTTTTACACAAAATTATATTTGCTCATTCTGACGTCCAGACTCTAATTTATGCTTATGTTTTAAGGTCACTATGTCCTGCGAGAGGTGACAAGCAGACATTGCTTAATTTTAAAGGGTCACAAGCCAAAATGTTGCACGAGCAAAAATGTAAGGAATGGAACAGTGTGTTCATCTGCTTTTGCGTAAGCTTCAATCATTGCCATGCCAAGCTAACTAGTGTACTACCTATAGTAGGAACCGAGTGTTACTTACTTTTGTACTTTTGTACATGTAATATTACATTTAGGTTACAGGTTACATTAAAAAAGTGTGGTTCATGACTAACATACTGTATACACTGTCTAGTATTTCCATACTGTGCGGTTTACAGGTTTACAACTGGTTACAGTTTATGGCAACATTAGCAGCTCTGTGCTGCTCTTTATTTTTTTGGGGGGAAAACACATTGGCTCATCCAGAAAGCCTTTTCTTTTGTAACATAAAAAATAACATTTGAAAATATGAACATGTTAACTAAGCAGCTAAATAGGGTCATGTTAGAATGAAATGAGTCAGATTATAAAGTTTTCCTTATCATACTAACAATACTAGGACTAACTGGCTCTACATCACAATAAAAGAACAGTTGTTTCTTTATTTTCACGTTTTCTACTTGGGTCCTCCACTGGTGAGGATGCTGACCTTTTGCCTGGGACGTCCAGCTTTAGCCTCAGTCTTTTAGCACAATATCATACATGCAGCCAAGTGCATAGACGACGGCAGCAAAATTGACATTTGTTGCTGGAAATGAGAATCCTCCTTTTGTCTGCCTGGAATTAACCCATTACTTCAAAAATGTAAATGGTAAATCTGCCACCGTTATCATTGTGAACTGCATTATGACTCGCACCAGAGCAGAAGCTTGACAGGCGTAACAACAGTAAACTACGGTATGTAGCTTAGGAAACAGTCAATTGTCTTTGCTTTAAACATCTTTCCCTTTATTATTATTAACCACCTCAACCACAGTTTTCCTTCAGGGATTTATTTTGACTTGCAAGCTTGTGGAAAATATGATGTGTGTTTTCCGTCATGGTTTGAAATGGATGGCACAGTCCTGTCTCCATAAGAATAGAGGAAGTGGTCTAAACTTAGATGATGTCGCTCCCTTTTCAATACTTTGTGTTTGGTCCAGTAGCTTTTTGGCCATTAGGCAATAATAGTGAGCAGACTTCAGGTAAAACAGCGACATTTTTTCATCTTTCTACTACATTTTATAACATTTCTGTCGGAAGAACAGATTTAGATTTCTTTCAAACACATCAGCTGATGTTCGAAGATTTAAAAATTAATTCACTTCTTCAGCAGGTTGTTAATACTACTAATACTACCATGCAGGTATGGTATATCCATGGCATATTCGACTCAGGCTTCAGACTCAAAGTGTGCAGATGATCTTGTATAATTACTGCTTACTAAAATGTCAGTGTTGCATCATCCTCATACGTGGTGAGATTTGTTGAGCCAAGTAGGATCCATTCCCACAAATGTTTAGTCATCAACTCCAGCACAATGGTTAAGTTGAAAACAATTTGTCACCCTCATTTACCATAACCTTTGTGAGGAATGACACAATCTTAAAAAGATACATAAAGTGAATACAGTGTAATGTCAAGTTCATGGGCTCCAGCCAACAAAACGTCTTCCTGTCAGCGTGAAGAAGCTTGTAGTCTGAGCTCGTGCGACAGTTTTGTCATACAGCTTGTATTGTATTTTTATGTGAAACCCGGGAATAATAACTGTCACCTGCCTGCCAGCAACTGGAGATCTGAATAAACAACCACAATCTGTGCTAGTGGGAGAAACGTTTTATGGCATTCTAGGGAGTGCAAGTTGTCACATTTCAGTTGTCACTCACATGTACCCTGATCAAAAACATATGCCTTTTCCTACTGGGTTTTCTTTTGTTTGGGGGGGGGTATTTATTTTGTTGCTCATTAGCAATTCAACCAGTGACTTTTAGCTTTGAAGGGCAGGAGTTGTCAATTAAGACCCTAATAAGCTAACGGGAAATGGCCTCTTTTTTTGGAGAGCGTAAGGGTGTGTGTGTGTGTGTTTGCGTGCGTGCGTGGGGGGTGGATGGGGGTCAGAATGCTGGTTAGAGAAGGGTAGTTGGAATACATTTGCAGCTCTTCAAAGTGATATGCATGGCTTTGAAGTTAGAAATCCAGTTGTCTTGAACAGCCAGTGTTTGGGTGGCTGTACAATTAACTGACAGACAGCGGAGGCACACGCGCACACACACACACACACACACACACACACACACACACACACACACACTCACACTCTGTCTCTCTCCGCTTCTGTCTTTTCATACAAACACACAGGGTTACACAGATCTTTGTGGTGTTTTGTTATTATAAGATTATCAGTATCAGACTGGAAAGCACATTATTCTCTTTTTTTTAGTAAACAGTTCTGTTTAATTGTCTACTATATGCAGTGCGCAAAGAGGAAGAGCAGAGCCTCTCAGGCTTTTAACCCATTGTCAAAGCCATACAGTGCCCCCTACTGCTCCAGCTCACGAGACACTGTTCACCTGCTCACTTTCCCAAATTAATTAGCAGAACCACAATTTACCACAGCATTGTTTTTATAAAAGCAAATGAAACACACCTTTATCTAGTGTTTGTATTTGAGTGAATCTCAAGCCCAGACTCACAAGAATGAGCCGCAGCTGTTAGTGTGGTAAGTAACGTTTAGTTAATTAGTCGATTGACCGAAAAAATGAATCTGCAACAATTTGGACTCTAATCGTTTAATCATTTTTGAAGCAAAAATCTAGCAGTTGCTTCTCAAATGTGAATATTTTTTGTGAATAGTTTTCTTTGTCTTCTGTAATAGTAACCCGACTATGATGATTCACAATTTGCTTATGTTATAGAACCACTGATTAATCAATTAATAATGAAAATAGTTATTTACAACCATTGTTAGTTTTACTGTAGCTATAGTATATAAATGTGGTTAAAATGATAATTAACTGTAAGAACTCTACAGGTAAGTGCCCTATGACCCCTTATAAAGGAATGCCAATGATTGTTGAGTATTATTAATGATTTTCCCTGCTCAGATTGTTTTGTTAGGATATATCCTTTAGAGGCCTGAACAGGTAAAACTATTCAGTATTTGATTATAAAAGCAAAGATTGAGTGAGTAAAGCTTTGTATATTCAGCCCTTTAGTTACACAGTGCTTCACAGACACACACGGAAAGTCAAAACTAATAAATAGAAAATGGTTAGATATTAGAGAAGGAAAATTATTTTTATTTTGAGGACACTTTTTTATTCTTTCTTGTCCTGTTAATTGTCTTTAGCCTCTCTGATCTTTTTCTTGGAGTTGTCCAAACCCCCATTTTGGGAAGTACAGTTCTAGTCCCTCACCCAACACCTCCTAGGGCATTTTCAATGCCGTGATCTCTCTGTGGGACAGTGTTACTTATAATTGAAATACAGGTGTATACAAGTTTTAAAAAAGCTACTCACCAAGTATTAACTTATTTTTTTATATTCTCCATTGTTTTATATTTTTATATCATAAGCTGTATCAGAGATCTGTCTGGCAACCTTTTATGTAAATGTAAAAAAGGACATGAAACAATGCTGTGATGTTTCCATAAGCACCCACCAATTCAGACACTGAAAAGGTTGATAAGTGGCTTATTATATCCACTGATATAAGCCGTTTCTGACCATTGAGTGAATAATAGCAATATGCACGTGGCTCCAACAAATGGTCTGACCACACAAAAATAAACACCCACGTCCTACTCCGACACTGCACCTCTTGTTAGAAAAGCAGCTCACTGTGTCCGTGTAAGGTATGCTCAACCTGTTCTTTGTTAAGTCCTTTCACCTTGTCCTGATTTACCAGAGCTTTAGCTAAAGGGACCTTCATGGATAAGGGAAATTATACAAGATGAGAACAAAAATGTCTCCTCTCAGTGGTGCATGGACTTGAAAGGCTTCTTGTCTGAGGCACAATATAAGCTGAAGGTTATCACACTGAAATTAAAACTACTTCTGTATTTACTACAACCATGTAGTATCCCTACTTTTCATTCAGTAATTATATAAAATATTGATTAATACGTTCAAATGCTTGAGTTCATTCTGTATCTTACTTTGCTTGTGATAAGTTCTCTTTGGAGGCTGTGTTTGGAACTGGAAAGACAAGCTCTAGTTCAAACACTGGAAAACAATTCATTTCAATTTGTTTTTGTCCAAGTCTACTTCCCTCTGTTGCTCACCAACAGCTGAGGAATGACTTTAATAGAAACCGAGGAGAGGGAAATGAGAGCCAGCCTCTAAGCAAACACTTCACGTCACTGAGCACCTGCTTTGGCCTTTTGGTTCCATGGGAGAAAACGCACTGAGGTTGCACTTTAGCACATAAGTGCCCTGTTTGTTTGGTGCACTCACCACAGACAACAATAGCCAAGTGTCTCTCTGGGCATGAAGAGGCGTGGGTGGGTTTATTTAAGAATTTGGAAATCTGTTTATCTTACCTAAGTTATCCAGCTTCAGGTGACTGTCGGCCAAATGCTATGTTGACAAAAAAAATGTATAGGTTGTGCTCATTGTTTATCCAAATTTTATGAAGATCTCAAGAAATGTCACAAGCACTTAAATGTTAAGATCAAATATGACACACAACAAATTAGTTTCCTGGGCATTTTTATGAATCAAGAAGGTAGGGCATTGGTTCATGACCTGTGTATGAAGAACTGAAGAAGACAAGCAGAGGAACTTCAATAAAATGCTAGATAAAGTAGAACTTAATTCCCGCAAACAGGCCATCGCAGTGAATGAATAAAGACACCAGGAAAAACATTTAGCCAAACAACTCCAGATGTTTGTCACTAAGAGGACAATCCTTCTGACAGAAAATGGCCCTAAGTGCCACCTGAAATATTCAGTATAACTGTAAGTAATTAGTTACTAAAAATCATAGATAGAACAGTTAAACATTTTTGGAAACATGCATGTTACTGTTGATAGTTACATGAGAAGATGGATACCACTCTAATATATGTCCTCTGAGAATTAAGCTAGAGGCACAATTAGCTTATCTTAACTTTTTACATCTCTGTTGCATTAAACAAACAGGATGTATGTGGTAATTGCTTTAGAGGTGTTGGTATGGAACTTCTTTTTTTTTGCTGGAGCAAGCCAGTCTAGTGGTTTCCAGTCTTTATGTTGAGCTCAGCTAACCGTCTCCTGGCTTCAGCTTCACATTTAGCAACATTACATTACATTTAGGCATTTAGCAGACGCTTTTATCCAAAGCGACTTACAAGTGAGGAGGTGATCGGGGGAGCCTGGGGTCGAACCCATGACCTTCTGGTTGATAGGCACACAGCTGTACCTCTTGTTTTTTACCTTGTTTAAAGATCCGCTAAAAGTTTTTTTAACAGGGTCCCCCAAATCTAAGACACAGAAGTTGTGACCAATATAGCCCAGTGATGGTGTATTTTTTAATGGCTTTCCTTCCAGGGTTAGTTGAGAAAATCAATACCACTCTCAAATTTGTATGATAAATTTAAAACCACTGCCAGCAGCCCATTAGCTTAGCTTAGCACAAAGACTGACACAAGGAAACAGCTAGCCTGGCTGAGTCCAAAGGTAACAAAATCTGTTGCTCAAGCTCACAAATTAGCACATTATATCTCATTTGTTCACCCTGTTTCCAGTCTTTGTGCTAAGCCAAGCTAAGCTAACCAGCTAGTGTTTGTAATCATATTTACCATATAGATATGAGAGTTATATTGTTATATCTTTTTTTGTCTTTATGAAAGACAAGCATGGAGCGAGACATGGGATACACTCAGGACAAGTTGCTAGTCTACCACAAATACACAAATAAATGTGTAGGTTGGAGTCAGTATGCATTTTTCACCAAGAGTCGACAGCGGTGACACAGGTGGGAAGAATTTACTAAGACAGCTGCACCAAGTAGAATAGGTAATGTGTGTGTGCATGTATATTTACTTGTGTTTGTCTTTTTTTCCATTTGCTTCTCACCACATTTCAGCCTCACTGACCCACATCCTGTTATAGCTTTGGGCATTTTAATGTTTTCACACGCCGGTGCAAAAACAGCAGCATTTATAACAACCTCCAGTGTTTGCCACCAGCGTCTCACTTACTGGAAATCCTGGGATTGAGTGAACTTACTGTAATAGCACACCTGCCACAAACACACACACAAGTATAAAACAGAGCAACAACAGGGTAAAAAACAAGTTTATGACAACATTTCACCATCCGCAAACCCTTGGGCTCCGGGCAGCGCTGGCTCAAGGCCAGACCACAGTATCCTGACATACAGTATAAAGCAGTCTGTTGTCTCTGCCCCATGTTACTCACCACCCATTCTGGCTACGTGATTGGAGAAATCAGGAAACAGACAGTTCCTCCTGAAGGCACCCACCTGTGACATGTCAACCTTAAGGGGAGGGGCGGGACTTTACCCAACCCTGATGAGTTAAGCATTACTGGTGCGGCCAGTGTCAAGTTGAGACATGGGTTTTGCTGGTTGCATCATTAGCACATTTGGAGACACTTGCATGGGCGTATCTGACTGAATGTCTAGGTAAAATATCTTTGCTTTTTAGAATGATGAAGCAATTGTAAACTGATGTCCTATCTGTGTCTTTACTACTGCTGCTGTGTTTATTTAGGGAAAAAGGAAAATGGGGAAAAAGATTCCTGAAAAAACAAAGTTTTCTATGTTCCATTCATTTGGGCAAGTTTGCATTCCTTCCCGTGAAAGACCTTCACAAGACCAAAAGATAGAATCCTCAGCATACTTTGTTAGTAACCTTGTTTGTATTTTCGCACATTTTACAGTGATAAAGAAATAGCTTAACCAGGGAAAGAAATGGCCCTGAAGGGTTATCTTCACATTTTGATATCTTCCTTTACTCCTTGGTTTCTATGTAGAACACTCACAATGACAAAACATTTTTAAAGTTTGATGGAAAATATTGTTGGAGATGAACAACTGTTAAGATGAACAAAGCTAATTTCAAAATCCATGCAAAATATTCCTTTAAGGAGAGGAACCTTGGTTTTTCCTTCCCCAAATCCCATGAGGTTCTTTTCAAAATGAATGTGTACTCCTTAAAATTGTGCTCATAACCTGTTTTTTCCTTCAGCCAGGCACCTAGGCTACCCAAAACCGGGGAAACTATCCATGGTCACAAGTTCTTCATTGGCTTTGGAGGGAAAGGGGCCAACCAGTGCATACAGGCTGCAAGACTGGGGGCCAAAACCGCTATGGTCTGCAAGGTATGACATCGGAATCAAGTTTGCAGCCATACACTGCTGCCGTGCTGTAGAGTTTGTGTTACAGTGTGTGTTAGTTTGGACCCTAGCATGAATGTGTGTGTGCATGTCAGTTAAAAAGAAGTTATTTTGCTTGTCCAAGCTTTGGCTCTTCCACGGCTTACTCAGTACAAATAATCAGCCATCAGCTACCATAGTCCACCAACTAGTCAACAACTCCCAAAAACCTTATAGTTTCGTTCACACTTCAGTCATTTCACCACATCAACTCTCCATGCCTCATTTTGTCTTGATCAATACCATACCGCATGCATACGCCCACCCACGCTTCCGCGTCTTCAAACAAGACTATTCCCATACCATATAACCTTGAGTCTCCAATCAGTAAGCTCAGTGTGGCCTTTCAACCTGAGCACTAAAGCACCGAAGCCCCACCTCTTTCAGAACAAAGAGGCCCGATCGATAACAACCCAGTGCAGGAGGAGCTCTCCGGGCATGGGGAGAACCCAAAAATAGACACCCGGGCTTGTCAAAAACATCCAAGATGGAAGACCGCTGTTCAAAGAGAATGGGGCCAAGCAGCCAATACCAGCCCAACCCACTATCACAGCCAGCTAGAAGTGCCCGCGTTTTGGCACGTTTTTTGGAAAGCGTGGGTTCGAAGTAGGCGCCTCGGGGCAAGGTGGGGACCCCTTCCACAACCCAAAGTAGCTACAGATGTGGACATCCCTGTGCGGATCAGGGGAAGATGGGAAGGAGGGAAAGAAAACGAAAGCGAGGTGGGCATGAAGATGCGGGGTTATCGTGTCTTGAAGGCTTGGCGCAGCTGGTCGTGTGTTTGCGCGTGTGTGCGTTTGTTGACTTTGTGTGTTCGGTTTTGCACATTTTCGGCGGCGGCACAATGCCAGTATGCTGGCAGGGCACACGAAAATCCAACCCAACTGAGGTTTGAGTATTCCACTTTTCAAAAGTTGCCGCTAACCAAGTCTGACCCCGCTTGACTCTCTCTTTGTTGTTATCGTTTTGCCTTCAATCTTTTCTAGGTTGGTAAAGACTTCTTTGGAGACAATTACATCCAGAATTTCAAGGACAACGGTGTACAGACAGGTAAGATAGAGGGTTTTTTGCGTTATATGCCAAATTGGTTGCCATTTCCATGTTGCATCACAAAAACTTTTACATTCAGAGCAATGGGGGATTTTTTGTCTGTATTTTGTCAATTCTTTTGTGCTACTCAAGGCTTTTGGGTAAACTGGAAAGTTTCTCTATTGTTATGGCCAATGATTATTAAACTATTTGGATTTGTTA
Source organism: Nannoperca obscura (assembly GCA_036024295.1). Classification (NCBI taxonomy): domain Eukaryota; kingdom Metazoa; phylum Chordata; class Actinopteri; order Centrarchiformes; family Percichthyidae; genus Nannoperca; species Nannoperca obscura. The sequence continues at coordinate 28,824 of JAVQJL010037499.1, forward strand.
GGAAGGAAGTTGTGCCCATACTGTATCAGAATCCAAATGTTTGTGGCCTGTCGCTTCATAGCCAAAAAGTTTTGTTTTTCAGAGGCGTGTTTGATCGAAGTTTTGGCTACACTGTCAAAAAAGAAAAGCAACCTTTTTATTTTAGCAGAAAAGACAAATAATGAATGCTTTCAGACTCTGTTTTGCATCTCTTCTCTCTGACTCAGACTTTGTAGGGCAGACCTCTGATACAGCCACAGGATCTGCTTCCATCATTGTCAACGATGCAGGTAAACGCTTTTGCTACTAGCTTATACCACCCTGCTGAGATCCTAAAAGCTCTTTGAGTTGTAGAAATTGTCTCGTGCATGCACAACCAAGAATGCATGTGTGCTGCCAGCACTCTCTTCCTCACTACTACACTCATACCCACACACTATACGCCAATGCACCGCCATTGACTCACCACTGCTCAAGTGACTGTAATCACCGGATACAAACACACACATTCACATACAAATGCTTAAGTGCACCAAACCATGCTGAGTATCCACAGGTTACAATCTGTTACAATCCAAGGCTTTCCACATGGAGAGCAATTTCTGTCATGTAGCAAATACTGTCAGGTGATGTAAAACATTTGGATGTCCTCTTGGATTTGCATTCCTTTTCTACCATTTAACATAGTCATGAAAGTACGTCCTTATGCGCCATTATGCCATGCAGTCGACTCTTTAAATTCAATGTTTTGAAAGAAGACAGAGGTCTAAATGAAAGTGGTTAATTGAGAGATTGCGATTTAGAAATAAACATAGACCTATAAAATGATGTGCACTTGCCATTTTTCATGTGTGTGTGTGAAAAGGTAAATTCATTCAACCATGTTAAGCTATTTCTTTAATTGGTGATAAGAAATCAAACCAAAGAGACATTAGGGTTTATGGGTTTAAAATTTGGTTTATTTGAAGTATTTTAAGGTTACAATGGAATGACAAATTGAGTATATGCTTAAAGGCTTGATAAGACATTTCAACAAGCTTTGAAAGGTCATTTGCAGCACATTTAAAATTGACAGTGATTTTCTAATTTATAACAAATGTCTTGAAGGCAGATGGCTTAGGTTATTGCAGAGTGTCATGAAGTGCTTTTATGTCCTGTATTTGGAATTAGCACATTAAAAAAAACCTAAGTGAAAATGCAGGGAGTAAAAACATGGCTGAGGTGGAAAGCCTGGTGTAAAGATAAAAGAAAAATGCGACAAAGTGCACTGCAAACAGACTTAAATAAATCATTACATAAATGACGTATGTAACTTAAATGTCACTTAAGCTTCGGCTGCACTGAGTGTGGAGAGGTGAGGAGGCTGCAACTTTCCTCAGATCAATAAATGAACAAACAGATGTTTGAAAACTAGGTTTTCCACATGATTTGATTTGATTGGCGTTTTCTTATTTACGTCGACTGGTTGTGCCCATTTCTTCCACAGTGTTGCTGATGCTGAATTAGCACAACCAACTGATTTTCTTGATGAACCCAATTTGTAATATTTCTTTAACAGTAAGGAACACAGACATTCATTTGCAAACCCATACGCCATTTTTCTTGAATTCTGGTTAAGATTTGTGCAAAATTTGACTATTGATGTCAAATGTCAGTTAGTAAATTGCCCTTCTAACATAGTGTAAAATTGTAAAAATAAAATGTACAGTGACCAGTTTCTCAGATCACATATCCCCAATTTGGCCCTATTTATGGACTTGAGTTCCCATGGATATCGAAAAGTCATCATACAGCGGCAGTTGTATCCTCACACATCTCTTTTGCTGTCCACGGGCAGGTGAGAATTCCATTGTGATTGTAGCCGGTGCCAACATGCTGCTGGGCCGTGAGGAGCTGCAGGAAGCTCTTCCAGCCATCAGTCATGCAAAAGTGCTTTTGTGCCAGTTAGAGATCAGCCCACAGACATCCTTGCAGGCACTACGCATGGCCCAGGAGAACAAAGGTCAGTGTACTGTATGTGATGGTGTGTCTACAGCACATGTGCAGCTTCATCTGAAGTCTGAGAGAAAATTAGCTCTTTTTAAAAAGTATTGAAGAAAAAAGCTTTGAAAGTATTATAATGCTACTCTTATATAATACAGAACAGGTAGTTACATTTGCATTCCATCAACTGTGGTTACTTTGGTCTTTCAAGGCTTAATCAGTCCTTTGACTATAGAAGTTTCAGTATTTATTCACATATATAGTAAAAGAGTTAATTTTGGGCTATTTTCATTTGTTCAGCATCATAAACTGTTGTTTTACATGGTAAAAGTTCTGTCAAACTATTTGAGATTGATTGCAGACAACTTTCTTCTTTTCTTTTTACATTCGGATCACATTCTACCTTGTAAGTGATAGGCCAACAAAAGTCTTTCTTTTGAAACACTCATCCCATGTTGGCACAATAGGGGGCTATAACTATAACCGAAGTGAGAATGAGGGCTGTGGTCAGTGCAGTTTCGTGGTATTACAATGGATCCTAGTAGTGATGGAGGAAGAAAATTTGTCTAAAAAAGTATCAGTGTCCAAAGAAACTTCCCAGACTGCTTCTGCAATATGATCCACTTCTCTGCTGGCCATCTGTGTGCTCAGTATTTTCCAAACCCTCATATCTTTGCCAAAATATGACCATATACACGGCTTCTGTCTTAATCCCCATGCATGACCCTGTTGAGCCCGCTTCTCTAAGACCAAGTGACCTGCTCCGTCCGAGCGTACTCATTGGCTAGCTTGACACTGCACACTGTAAACAGACAAATAAACCTTACATGGCTGAGAAGAGGTTTTAAACAAGTTGACAGTCGTGGTGACTTGTGGGGTAGCCAATCAGTAAACTACAGTAGGAAATCAGACAACAAATTGGACAGTAATAAGTTTGTTAGTCTAGCCATTCAACAAGCTAAGATAGAACAGCTCTGAATGATGCAAGAGTGGAAGGCTGGCATTCTTCCAGGTGCAAACTAATACATGTGGCAACTAAAAAGCTTAACGGCGGCGAGCAAAAAGATCCAGAAGGAAGTAGTGTATTCTAGCTAAATTAGAATTCATGTTAATATTGGAACTTCTTGTCTAGCTGCTGTGAATCCAAACCGACCACAACCTACACTTTCAGTGAAGAAGTACACCACAAACCTTTTACAGCCACTTTTATATTGTTTCATTGTCCAAAAAATACATTTTAGGTACAGTGTCCATCTTTAAATGCAGTTCCAGGCAGCATTAAATCAGTGTAAACGTACTACAAGTGAAGAGTTCAGTTCATTCAGTAAACTCAGAGGTTGATGCTACTCGCTGCTTGTGGTCCCATTCCACGCGCTCTCCTTCAGTTGCCTAAACGCTTCAACCAATGGGCTTGACACACACACACACACACACATACAAACCTTTACAATCCCACAATTTCTGTGATTTACCAATAATCCCACAAGCACAACCACTTACTTTACACAGCAGTTGACCAGATCATGTGACTTCTCTGTTTGTATTCCACATTTACACTTTCCTACACTCTTTGCCACTGACTGAAGTGTGAGAAGTGAATACATGTAATATTTTGAGTTTGTTGAGGTCCCTGCAACCACCATGTCTGTACACACATTACTAAAAGCCAACAGGATTCTTGTAGTCCTGCATTAACAAAACCTATTTTAGGCCGCCACCTTCCCTTTATCCCTTCATCCCTCCACCTTTTTGGTGATAACCAGGTTACTGAGCTATCATCCTATTATTAGCAGGTCTCCGCGTCATTCGAGACGTCTGGGGAGCCTCTCGCCCCTGTCATCAGGCACTGTCGTCGGTAATCACTCGCTGCAGGCTGCCAAAACGAAAGAGTAGCAGCCATAACCATGTTGCAGATGGGATACCCAGATGGCCTTGCCGAGCGCCACCCTTTTTTTCTGAACCCCCCTCCTCACTGTGTCGACTGTACCACGGGATTAGGCTCGGCATGTGGCACCAGGAGAGAGGCAAGGCGAGCGAAGACGTTTGGCAAAGATGCCACCTCGACGCTGCTGCACCAGGGCATTGCGTAAATGGAGTCCTCTGGAGAGAATGGGTGTTAATGGGTTTGGTGGCGAGGATTTAATGACGCGGGGGAGAAGCGCCGCTCGAATTACGCAAATGTCACCATCGAGCCACACGTACTGTGGATGCCAGCTCTCAGAAACACTTGTCAAGATAACCTATCAAGAAGAGTTTATTCTCCTTGCATGTAATTGTTTGAGAGGAAAATATGTGCATACACACGTAATGTATTGCCATCTACCATTTAAAATTGAGAAGTTAATGTAATTCAATTAATTCACAGAACTGAGGAGATGCTAGGAGTTGTGTAGTTTCACTCTTTCTTTCTTCTTCCATCTTCCTCCCCCTCTTCCTTGTCTGAGCAAGAAGCCGCTTTTATATTTCTCATCAGATGCAATTAGAGCCTCTTAAAGCCCTTTCACATACTCACTGATGACTCATTTCTTTTGTGTGTGTGTGTGTGTGCGTTCATGCATGCATGCATGTGAGAGTGTGTGAGTGATCTTTCTCTTCCTCTGTTTTCACTCTGCCCTTGTTTTCCATCCACCTTTCTTCTAAATCAGCCACAGCAACAAACTGCTGTATTTTACTACTTTCTCAACAGTTCTGGCTGTTCTTCCAGCACATGTGCAACCAGACTTTGAACCTCTGTGCAAAAAAAAAAAAAGCCCAGAGTCATGACACACACACGCACTCTCCCGCCAGACGTGACTCAGTATGCACACATCGCACTATTACCACATCTGTCCCAGCAGCTGTGAGTGTGCGCGTGCTGGAGTCTGTTGGTGTGGTTTCACTAACACCTGGAGAGCAAAACAAAGCAACCTGAGACCGACACACCGGTTAACATGACGTCCACTGTAGCAGTTCCTTGCATCAGAGTAGGCAGATTCCTTCATGCATGAGTGTATTTGGGATTTCGAACAAACTGCTCTTGTGTGCATATTGATAAGCCTCCATCCTCAGCAGTCTTATTGCATGTATACTTCATGAGCACTGGGCCTATGCATTTGACATCAGCACTGACACGCTTGACGCAAACACTCTGGTCACACCACTGATGGCAAATAAGGGAGCAGATAGTGGAAGACAACATTGTACTTCCTACCAGTTCTGTCCATGGCTACAAATAACATGATAATTGACCATCTTCTGAGTACAGCATGAGTGATTACATGATTCAGTGATACTTTTATCTTTTTACATGGATTACAGTATGTGGTTAGTACTTCACTCGTCTTTGTCTGTTAATGTTGCTGAAGTACTCCGCATATGTTATGACAATTTCTCCAATTTACAGCATAATTAAGCTTACATAATCAGCACGGGGTTAACGCTCGTTCCATTGTTGTGCTTAATTTGCATCACGTTTGCTATGCATGTGAGCTTCTGCAGAACATTGGAAAAATGTGACGAGGAAGAGGAAGGAAAAAACGGATGATTCCTATTCTGGGTTGAAGAGAAGGAGGGAGTTGTAAAAGGGAGTTTCAGGAATATGCTGTTCTCATAGTGGAGATAAACAGGTTTTTACATGGATGCATTCATCGAGATTCAAGGCTGTTTATTGTCAGTCTACAGTGCAGTGGTGGAAAGGAGAACAGAATGGTCACAGAAAATAAATGTCCTTCAGGCACTCTTAGGCAGACTAAGGAGAAACATAGATTAAAAGGGGTCTAAACTAAATTGAGCTGAATTAAAACTTGTTGAAACCCAAGCTTCAAATAAATTTCAAATCCGCAAATTATCTGTTTTCTCCTCTCCCTGTCTCAGCTGTCTCCTTACAGATGAGGCAGAGAGCAGTCATATTAAACTCTTCTAGAGAATAATCAGTTGTCCACCTCTCTGTCAGGTCAACATTTCTAAGGAGACATTTTAGTGTCAGGTGCACTCCAATAAATGTTGCACAGTTGGGCGCAGCTTGCCAAATGGTGCAAAATAAAGCAATTTTTTGATTCTCTAATTTTGCAGCCTAGCTGGAAATTTATAGGATTACTCAAATAAAACACTGTAACACTGGAAATCACAATTACGAATATGGGTCCCTGGGCTCAGTTTGAGACACCTGCTTTTTTAGTCAGACATATGAATTGTTTAGATTTCCATGTGGTTTAGACCTCACAGGGTCTTTATTAGGTTGGATATAATAAAACATACAATTATACCTAACTATGTGTACACAATCAAACAGACCAATATATATGAATATAATCAAGGAAATAAAATAATAGCCATACAAATTATAGCAAGCAGTCTGGTCGTGTTTATAAAAAGAGGTAACAATGTGTTTCTTTATGTACATATACAAAGATATCACATTTTAAAATCCAACGGGTTTCCCTCTGCAGGAAATGATCACCACCTCTGTGTCATAGTAAATAAAGACGTTTAATATACATGTTCTCCTTTGCCCCTTGCTACATTTTATGATTATGAGCATCTCTAAGACTTCTTATATATAAAAAAAAAATATATATATATATATATATAAAAGGTTTTTCTGTTTCCATTAGCATTGATTAGCAAAATGCTAACTGGGAGGCAAATAAATACAGAAGATTTGAGGTTTTGCTCTGCAGACTGAAGGGTGTGGA
>JAVQJL010037501.1:0-12804 GCA_036024295.1 Nannoperca obscura
CGGGACACAGAGTTTATCTCCTATAAGAAAGTCCTGTTCCAGATGGACAAAGAGTACTCGGAGACAGTGGAGCTGGTCTCCTTCAACTCTCTGTCCAACGCCTGCACGGCAGAGTGAGTATCACTGATCAGTCTGTCCATCACTGAGAGCACAAAGCCTTGAAGGATCAGATGTTCTTACTTTGTACTTTCTTATCTTTGACCCGAGCTTGAAGGAGGACCGCCTACAAAAAAACATTCATAAATAAATAATCACAGAGTGAACTTGGGGTGTTGTAACAAATGAGCTGTGTGCCTTATCTTTGCAAAATAGCTGTAAAGGTGTGTGTGTGTGTGTGTGTGTGTGTTTGTGTGTGTATGTGTGTGTGTGTGTGTGTGTGTCACTCACTCCCACTACCAGAGTCCTTGAGTTAATCACTGGTGAGACGGTTTGTAGCTGTAGTGGTTTAAACTGAATCCTGATCCTGATCCAGTTCCTGTATTTGAACTTGTGTCTGTAAAGTCCACCTTTTCAAAATGCATCGTCTGATTCTGTGTTGTGGACTTATTGATTTTTGATCTGATTGACAAAAGCTGTGAAACTTTACAAAAAAAAGTTCATAAACTTTTCAAGTAAAGGCGTGGACAGTGCGTCCACCTTAAGGCAGAATTGTCCGTCTTGTAAACTATAAAAGCAATAAAGTGATGTGAAACTTCCCCTTTAAGTTCAGTCTGAACGCACCTTCAGTCTTAGAAAAGACTCATGCTCCGTCTGCTCAGGTGTGGTCTGAGAGGAGGCTACATGGAGGTGATCAACATGGACCCAGCAGTCTTTCAGTATTTAAGAAGTATGCAGTCCTCTTCCAGCCCTCCGGTTTTACCGCAGCTGGCTCTGGAGGTCATGGTGAACCCGCCCTCACCTGGAGATCCCTCCTATAAAACATACACACAGGTAAGAGGAAACCTCTTCATTTAAAAAAAACATGTCTGGAAGATATGATCCTTTACAGAATAGTGCTTTAAATGTAAACTAACTAATATGTTAAACAAGAAATCGCTTATTATTTAGATTGATTTGTTTTAGGTTGGATTCAGACAGTGAGAATTTAAATTACTGCATTTCTGCATGAACCAAATATCTGGAAAACTAATTCCATCATGTTTTCAGTCCCACAAAAGTCTGCAAAATATTTTCAATCCAATGTATTTTTGTAAGTTCACATCCTCAAATTCACACATGCTTATAAAAGATGTTTTTGAAACTTTTCTGATATCATACTTTTTTTTTTTAGCCGTTACTTTATGTCACAACCAGTGTTTGTCCTTTTTTTGTCAATCACAGGAGATCCTTCACACTCTGATAACTCTGTCCCAGAATGCTCAGCGTGCTCGCGACTTCCTGAACGATCTACCGGGGATGAGCTGCCAGCCGGCGATGGCGGGACTCTTTCTTTATCCCCGTCTGCATTTACCACCTCCGCTGACAGAGGAGGCCGAGGTCAGGAAGTTGTGCAGAAGTCCTCATGTTTTACTCCAGTTTGTAGCTGCAGCACTTTTAATTTAAGTTCTTAATATTGTAATAATCAACAACATCAACAACAAGAAACTCACAAAGTCAAACTCCTCAGTTATAATATGCGTCATCAATAAGGTTGTTAATGTTATTAAAGCTAGTTTACATGCAAACAGGCGTGTTTACTTAATTACGTCACAAAATGTCTTTATTTCTAAAGTCATATATCACTGCTGATAAGAAACATACTTTTATACGAATGAATGTAGTGCTTAAAATGTAATATTGTGCATTAAAAGCTGTAGTTAGTGTGTTATTGGTTCTCAGGTGTTGGGAGTGGAGGCAGACGTGCTGTACTGTCAGAGGTTACTGGAGGAGGAGGGTTTGTGTCTGGGAGCCGGCTGTGAGAACGGACAGGAGGATCAAAACCACCACATCCGGTAAGAAGAAACAGCTGCATGTGTTATTGGAGGTTTTTGACTTTTATTGGACAGCAGACAGGAAGTGGGAGGAGAAAAAGATTAAACAAAGCGACGTGGTGGTTATATTTCCAAGGCGGACGTTTATGGAAAGAGGTCACTTCATTAAAGGCTTTGAGATAATCAGGAGTGTTTGGAACGTGAGGACATCCTGGAAAGTTTTGGAAAGGTCCAGTCATTCAGAATAACTGGAGGGCCTTTAAGAGCCTTTTGAAGCAGTGTTGCAACCTTTACTCAGAGCTGCTGTACAAATCATTAGTTATCATGATTATTATCTGAACAAGCATTTGTGCAAAGCAAAAGTTTAGGAAACCAGTATTTCCATGTCTGTGAAAGAGTGCAGGGGACCATCACAACATGTTTCTGCTGGAAGCTCAGGCGTCTCCACGTGGATTTGTTGTTCCCTCACAGGTTGTGTGTTTTGGCTCCTCCTGCCACCCTGGAGGAGGTCTTGGCACGCCTTCGGTCTTTCCACCTGCGCCTGCTGGACAGATTCCCCTGACAGAAACGTCAAGGACACAGACTTGATACGGGAGGGAAGATACCAAAGCGTGGTTTACATGCACAGCAACACTCCCGCACAGAATAACTTATTTCTTCATCCTGCAGAGACCAAAATACACTTTAATTCCTTTAATAAGAACTAATTCAATCTTTGACAAACACATTTTAACACTGAAGACGAACACAACTGAAGAAATACTACAAACATGCATTTTGTCAGACGTTAAGTAGCTGCAGTGCCGTAAGTTTTACATTCAGACTTCAGTCTGCACAGTTTGGGAGACTGAGGAACCCGTGGGACTCTAAATTTTCTGTAAAATTAGCAGCCAGAGACTGAAAACACTTGACACACAATCTCTGAGCAGACTCAGAGTATCGTTTTGTGTGTGTTAACTTGTCGAATCTGTGTTTCTGAGTTTTGTGTATTTTTAAAGGCCCATTTAAGGAGAAGCATTGCAAATGAGCTTAGCCTGTAAACGCTGTGGTGTCATTGGTTCATGGTTCGTACGTGTCCACGTATAAATTAACATGAAATCAATACATTTTAAAAAAGAAAAACAAACTAGACTGGAGAGGAAGTGAAAGCATTTAAAACTATATATATATTTTCTAAACTCTGGGCGACACAAAAACACAAATTAAACTAACAAAGAACATAAATTGTTTTATTTATTTAAATGCTTAACAGCCAAAGCAATTCATTTATTAGCACTCTCCACAGTATTATTAAGCTTTTACTTCCTCACTGTTCATTTTAAAGATGGGAGCAGTTTTAATATTGTTCCCATTGTAATGTAATGTGTATTAAATACTCTATTAACTTAAATTCAAAGAACTTTATTTATCATCAGTACACACACACACACCTCAATAAAAACACATTGAATAAAATAACACAATAAATAGTTAAAAAGCTCAAACTAAAGAAAAAATATAAAGTGCATAACAACAATTAAAAGTGCTGTGCACATCAGTAATTTAATGTTTTATGTTCGATTGTCTCATTTCAGTGTGTTTTTCTTTCAAATGTTTCATGATAAGATTTGTTTGAACTTTAAAATGTGGTGTATTATTTCAGTTGATGTTAATTAATTTAAGTTAATTAGTAAAACAATTAAGTAAAAAATAAACCATCACATACTGTTTGAAGATAGTTTTGAGGAAGAAATTAAATAAAATTATGTTTGGACAGTTTCTTTTTCTCAGTGTTTCTTCAAATCCATTTAATGATAATGTCATTGTTTATTGTCTGGTTATGTAAGAACGGGTGAAACAGATGCAGCAGGGAGCGCAGATTCCCAGCTGTGTGTGTGTGTGTGTGTGTGTGTGTGATTATAAAAGCCACACGATGCACTCAGACTGTATCCACTGTGAGGAGTCATGATGAAAGTGGCCCTCGTCCTGCTGTTTGCCGCCCACGGTGAGTCTCATCCACCTGATTTTTTAAAAACTGCTCGCTGTAATTAGTCAGATTCTTGAGTCATTGTGCATGTAAAGCTGTTCAAAATGAGCCATAAACAAAGTTTGCCTTCGTAACAAAGCAACAAACTCAAAATCACACTAAGAAAAGTGGAATAACAACAGAGATCTTAATGATATTTGGATAGTTTCTCTTTACAAAGATTGGCTGGAGTGTATGAGGATGAAATGTGACAACGTGGCAGAAGACATGGGGAGACGCAGACAGTACATACACAAGGTAATGGGGAACAGATGAAGACAAACAGACAGAGACAGAAGGTGAATGAACCTGAAACGAGAGGGAGACAGACAGAGAAGACGAGACAACACTTGACCCGAGGAGACACAACATAAACCTGCCAAAGACGGCGGCAGACATCTTTCAAACCTCTGCAAATTCCAAAGTTTGCAAAGGAAACGCGACCGAATCCCAGTGAAGTGTGAGTGTTCTCAGTGTTTACAGCTCTCAGTAACACGCAGCTGTTTCTGCGTCCCAGCTTACGGGTGTGGCACGCCCGCCTTTCCACCTGCTGTGAGCCGCGTGGTGAACGGGGAGGATGCCCGACCCTACAGCTGGCCCTGGCAGGTGATAATCAGTAACATGACAGATGTGGAACATGTATACATGCTTCTGCACATCTCTTCAAGAAGACGACTTTAAATATGGCTGGTTGTTTTAGATTGCAGACAGTGTTGCAGGTGTGGAGATATATTATTCATCAGGAACATCTTGTTAACAGTTAAATCAACAGCAGAGTGATTAATAACAGAGAATATCTGCAGGCTGTGAGTTTACTACACTAATTGATCCCCAATTCATTCCCATCTGGTTATTTCACCTTTCATCATATATAAAAACTACAAACGCACCTTGATACACACCCTTTTTATTGTAATACCTTCTGATCTTATGTGTTGTTGTCATGTCTCATCTTTGCAAATTTGCCTTTCAGACAACAACCAGGATCATGTAACACCCTCCCCTCTCTCTCAGATCTCTCTGCAGTATTTAAGTGGCTCCTCGTACCATCACACCTGTGGAGGCACTCTGCTCGCTCCCAGCTGGGTGCTGACCGCTGGACACTGCATCGGGTGGGTCCTCATCTGCTGGTTGTATGTCGTGTTGAAGGGGTGGAGGTTGTATCTAAAGTGTGTGTGTGTGTGTGTGTGTGTGTGTGTGTGTCAGATCTCGTACCTACCGTGTGGTGCTGGGCGAGTACGACCTCACCAAAGACGTGAGCTACGAGCAGGTTAAAGGTGTGGAGAAGATCGTGGTTCACCCCGGCTGGGACAGTAACTGCCTGTCTTGTGGGTAAGAGTTCAGACACATTTAAAGCTGCATTCATTGTCTCATTGTGGACACTGTTTTGCAGATGACACCCAAATGTTTGTCCCATTTACAATAAAAGACATTGTGAAGATCCTTCTGTCTCTGTGTTTTAACGTGACTTTCTTTCTCTGCACAGAAATGACATCGCACTGATCAAACTGGCGTCGCCTGCCGTCCTGAACGACAGGGTGCAGCCGTCCTGCGTGCCCGAGAGCGGGGAGGTCGCTCCTCACGACGACCCCTGCTACATCACCGGCTGGGGGCGACTCTACAGTAAGAAGTGACTCTAATAATCCAAGAAAGACACGATGCAGCTGAGCAGAGCAGCAATACATGTACATAAACTATCATTTTATTCTAACAATTCTAAGAAAACAACGGCACAGCAGGAATAAAGTGCCAAATTAAATTAAAATCACACTTTCTCCTTATTTTCCTACAAGACAATTAATCTTATATAATCTTGCTCGTATTGTCAGACATAGTCAGAGGCTACCTGATGATGCACAGTGTGCCGTCTCCCTGGTTAACTTGGACCCCCTTCTTGCAGGTGGCGGCCCCATCGCCTCCAAGCTGCAGCAGGCTCTGCTTCCTGTGGTCGGCCACAGCGTGTGCAGCAGCAGCGGCTGGTGGGGCAGCACCGTGAAGCCCACGATGATCTGTGGTGGCGGTGACGTCCGCTCTGGTTGCCATGTATGCACCGCTCCCCTCATGTCACCCTCTCACCGTCAGGCACCAGGCTGTTGCCTTCACTTGTCTTGTGTGTGTGTGTCTCTGCAGGGGGACTCGGGAGGCCCTCTGAACTGCAGGGGCCGTGATGGCAGGTGGTACGTGCAGGGCGTGACAAGCTTTGTCTCCACCCTCGGATGCAACACCCCCATGAAGCCCACAGTGTTCACGCGCACCTCCTCCTTCACCGCGTGGATCAGTCAGGTGAAAAAAAACACTTTATACATATAAGTGTGACTGTTACCTTCATGTTTACTGCCGCGGGACATATTAAGGATTCACACACATTTAATTCACTTTTTAAAAAGGACTTTCTCAGAATAATGAACAATGTAGGGTGTAGGCTGTGGGGTAAATCCTCGTCTCTGATTGGCTATTGCTGCTCTGAGCTTACATGTAATCAATCATGTTGCTCTTTAATGTTTTTCAACCTTGGGGACTGACTCTCTCTCTCTATATATATATTTATATATATATATATATATATATATATATATATATATATATAGAGATAGATAGATATACATAAAATATTTATATACACATATACATGCTACAACTTCCTAAAAATAAGGATTCAAAAAAGGATTCAGACGAGAATCAGGGTTGTCTTGTACACCATGTTAAATTAAATAGTTTTACTAAATAAACTTCATGAGGGGAGGGGCTGTGATCCTGCAACAATATTAAAACAGTTTCTACACAGATCCTCAGGATGAAACAGGAGTCTGTTTGTTTTATGTGGCTTATATATTATATTTTCACTTTTCTATCTTTCAGACGATGCTGCAGAACTGAAGACCTGAAAATAAATACATTTGATCAACTACACAATGTCTCAGTTTTCTTTTAATTTTATTCTATGTGTACAGGCAACCTATTAAAATACTACACACTGATTCTAAGCAGAAAAAATGACTATAAATACTCCAAACAGTCAGTATTCAAATGATTTTTTAAAGTGCTGTTGACAGACAGTGTTGTCCCAAAATGCAATGCACAAAATATAAATATAAAGATGAAAGTAATCATGGTTTGATGAGCTGCAGGAACACAATTAAATACCATTAAACCATTTGAAAAACATGATTCTGACTATTTATGAAGTTTATCTTTTGTTGTTTGTGGTATTTTAAAGACACAGTTCTCTCCAAGACCTGCAAACACTGCTGTGTAGAGTGTGGAGCTCCCCTGTAGCTGTGGGGGTGCTGTAGTTTCAGCGGATGACCACCAGGTGTCAGTGTTAGCTGTGTGACAGAAGAGGGGGATCTTTCATTCATCAGATCAGTCAAATGAAGCTGCACATGATCACATACTTTCCTGAATTCAGTATGTAGCACGCTGAACAATGAAGGAGTGATCCACCAATACAACCCATCCTCCAGGGCAACACATGAAGGAGACACAGAGCGGCAGTGGGGGGGGCTCCTCCATCCTTTAGCCACCTGGAGTTCAGCCCAGCAAGTGAAGGAGTGAGCTTCAGATCACAGGCCATTGGCTGGCTGCTCGTTACTGAACGCTGCATTAAGTCCTCGGCTGTAAATAATGTGATAACTGCTGTGCAGGGTTACCCACAGGGACTGGCGGCCATCTTTTCTTTTATTTGCCCCCTCTCTCTTCATCCCTCTATCCTTTCCCCACTGAGTGGAGTTTGAGTTCTGCACATGCTTTATGTAATTGTTCCACCGCAGGAGCTCCAGGGGGAGCAGAGAGAAACCACAGACATCTGATTGATCCCAATCAGCAGCTTTCCAGGAGAGAAAACTGATGACTGATCACATCACTCCTGTTTAAGCCTCCTCACACTGGTTTAGAATAGATTTTACAGATTCACCTGAGTTTTTAGTCTTTTATTTCCTTTAAAAAAAATTCTATTAGTATCTGTTTTTTGATTTTGCTGTGAAGCACTTTGCTCTATAAATAAAGATTATTATCAGTAATATCAGTATAAAATGCACTGGTGATGGAAGAAGTAAAAGTAGAAATACTATCGTCCTTGAAAATACTCATTACAAGAAAAAGTCCTGGACTTCCTGAATTGAAGTATTATCAGCAAAATGTACTTAAAGTACTCGTAATGCAAAGTGTCTCCTTTTAGAGTTATGCTATTAAAGAATATTATATTATTCCATTTTTATCACTAATGAATACATGTAAGTAGGAAGTTACAGTCCAGCTCTGACTGAGTGCAGTGTTTGATTGTGTGTTTGTGCGGATGTACTAGCGACAGTAAGGTACGTATTGATAAGGATTAATAGAAAAATGCTTAACAAAAGGTAAAAAACTGATGACGAACCCTCTCGTGCACAAAACATGCACTGTTTCTTAAATCTGAAATCTTGTTTTAGTTGCCACCTACATGGCGTGGATGTTGAGAGAAAGGTCATTATAAAGAAAGGAAAGGTTTTTTATATTTGTTTGAAGCCTTTAATGCTAAAATTCTTCTTTAATTTCACCTTTAAAAACCTGTTAGTTGAGTTGTTTGTATGTGATGGGGTTCTTTTAATTATTACATCTCACACTTGATGGATATCTCTGTGTTAAACGTAATTTTTCATGGAGGGACGAATATTTCTGGCCTGGAGACGTGTAGATGAAATAAAAATACGTTCAGAGTTAGCTTCCTCTGCGTTATGAGCCCTAATTACTGTAATAACCTGCAAGTTGTCCTGCTTGTGCAGATGTTTCTACGTAACCGAGCCCACATTTGGATGCCACTTTTTATTCTTCCTCGTGTGCTTTCTCTGGTTTCTCAAATGCAATTAGACCCTCATGTTAATCCAATCCCACACCACCGATTGTCTGTCTGCTCGTTTGGCCATCTGCCTGCTGACCTGCCACACACACACACACACACACACACACACAGTGCAGCAGATCTTCATGCACCTCCCTGTAAACACGACATACGTCAGAAAGGAGGCGTGGTTCCTCCTCTGAGCTCACAAGCTGTCGTGATGTTCACCATGGCGACCCGACAGGACGGGTTGCTTGTTCTCTCCTCGTCTCTCTATTCTCGTTCTTTCAGCCTTTTCTGACCATTTGTTCGTCTGTCTTTCCTTCGCTTTGTCACGTTTTGATGCGTATCGAGTATCGAGTGTCTCGACTCTCCAGAACTTTGGCTTCACTTGACGCCAACAAGTCCTCACATGTTGCCCACATAGAGGTTTCTTGTTTTGGACCACCAGCAGGTTTTGTCAATTGTTCCCGATGAGAATCGAGCGCTTGCAGCCGCTGCCTGGAGACAAAGCTCTGAACCTTTCAGAAACAGTTTCAGGCAACAAATCATATATTTCGATTCCTTGTGAGCCTGTTGTTGGCTCTGCAGTCACCATCTTTAATGTGGCATTAAGATATTGTTGTCATAAGATCATAGTCAAGTAAGTATGTTAATTTAACAAGTTACGTCTCAACCTTCTCCCTACGCAGACTTCTTTATAGGCTGCCTAACAATACATGTAAATATGGCTACTGGCACAGATGACCTATACGGTCTTCAGTCTTCTTTATGCTCACGTTTGTTTCGTAGCCTGAGAATCAGCTTACTCTATATCACGTACTACATTAAAGTTTGATTGTTCTACGGGGATAATAGTCAGCAGATAATCGATTTAAAGGTAAAACCAAGATGAAAAATAAAATGAGCAACTAACAGTCTTTTTTTCTGTTACATGTTTGAGCTTTTGTGAGTTTTGGAGCTCCATACAGTTCCTCCAGATCTATATATAAGATGTTATTACTTTATTGTAAGTAGATATGACAGAGTAGGGGATGGGAGAAATATAGCTGTAAAGATTATAATAAAGATATAGTTTCAAGCTTACAAAAGTGTAAGTAAGCCTACAAAGATGAAATCAGATGCTTGAAAGAGTCCAACAGTTCAGCAGATCTGATAGATTGTGGAAGATGGTGATTTCAGAGGGTCGGGGCTCGGACAGCAAAGGTCCCATCAGACGGATAAAGGGCCGACATTTGAAGATCGCCCTGGTTGAGAAGTGGACTGAGGAACGAGGAGATCGGACATGTAGCTGGAGGCGAGGTCGTGAAGTGCCTTTTATGTAATCAACACGATCTTGTAGTTTATTCAGAATTTCACAGGAAACCAACACAGGGTTGCAAGAACTCTGGGGTAAGGTGGGTGGAGGTGGAGCTGATGGAACCGGGTCAGGACGAAGGTCCGAAGAAGGATGCTCGTGTCGAGCTGAGTGGTGTGCACGGCTCACAACTCACAAGGAGTGATGCTTGACACTATAGTGTTGCCATGGATACCTTATTCTCTGAGGGCTTCGCTCCATCTCGTCTTGCAACGAAAGACATTTAGAGGACTTATTGTGTGTATCTGTGGATGTTATGTTTGTATTTATATTCCCAGTTTGGCATTAAAGCATAAGACAAACTGCACACGCAGCAACACAAACCCTTCCCCAGCTCTGCCTGCCCTAAATATCCTGGCTGAAGCTGCTGAATGCCAGCAGGCGGTGGAAGGTGTTGCTGGGGGGTGAGAGGTGCTGGCTGCCGGGCTTTGGTAGGTACAACTGCACCTGCAGGCTCCGTGGGGAGGAGTGACATCAAGGTCAGGGGTTATACAGTTGGCATGTTGTTCATACATGAGCTTATTACCGCCAGAGGAAGCAGAGGAACACATCCGCACATGGCTGCAGGGTTCAGCACTGAGACTGAGTGCAGGAATGAATATTGTTTTCTAGATTCTGGTGAGACTCTTTGGTTTGGTTTAATACAAAGAACTTAACTGGTCCTCTAGCCCCTAATTGTTCAATTGTACACACCACTTTACATTAAAGAGTTCATTTGTACGCATGCAGATGTGTCCTCAGTGATGAACACAACATGGCGTTGCTGGTGCTGGTGCTGGAAGTGGAAGTGGGTAAGGAGAGTGTGTAAAGAGTGGTTTCAGAAAGGCCCGACGTCTTGCAAGAAACACGCTTCATGATTTTCCTGCACAAACAATGTGGGAGAAAATCTCGACGCTGGGCCTGATGTTCTTCAGATCCTCACCACACTATCAAATCCAACAGAGTTCAAGAGTGAATGAAGGTTACTGAAGATCCAACAGCTCCAGCAAACACGAGTCTGTTCATCGGTGGGTTAGCTCATCTTCCTTTGGCCTGTTTTTAATAGTGTCTACCTGCAACTACCTTGTTTTTGTTTTTTTTAAAGGTCTACTTCACGTCTTCTTTTATTCTTTAACACAAGGTTACATTGTTGTTTCAATACCAGTGTAGGAACTATGTTCTCCAACAGGCTTTTCTTCACACAGAGATAATATTGGTGTGTGGAGGTGTGAACGTGGGCAGGATCTGAATTTCTCTCTCAGTCGTTGTCTTTGTTCAGACAGTTACTGTAGTTCTGTGTAGCACATGCTGCTTTTTGTGTAAAAAGCTAAGACGACACTGTCTGAAAGTGTCGGGCATCATCTCCACTCGAACGTTTCATCTTCGACAACAAAGAAATGCAAAAGACACAAAGCTGTTGGAGAAAGGAGGCTGTTGCTTCTTCATGTGTGGCCATTTGGAACTGGTATAGAAACCTTAAACCTTAGACGGCACACTCAACAACCTACTCAATCAAGATCATCAAGCGTACTGAACTGTACAATTAACGTACCTTCAAACTCTTAATTATTTGTTCCTGGCAATAAAAGCATGACTAAGGATTGTGTGGTTATGTTTAGGAAACTCAAAGAACTTCAAGCCTAAGGCTGCAGAAAGATCGAATCTGTCAGATTCTGCAAAACCAAAAATACCAACGTGTTTTCAAATTCTTGCTTTCTAGGATATCGGCGCTTGGCAACTCTTGTGTGGTTAGATACAGGAAAGGTCCTATTTATGGCAAATAAATGATGGTTGATGGAAGTCACAGTGACACAGGAGTTAGACCATCTTTAGCTTCAGTGTGCTAGCTAGCCACTAGCTAACAAAGTGTGACTTTATATGATGGGCTGTATAGAAATGTAATTCTCAGACTGCACCTCCCCCAAAATACAGCCTTATAGGTCTCCTGTGTACCGAAGAGGATTAGGGCCACGTGTGAAATTTTTTTTTGAGTTTAGAATATTTTAAGGGAGTTTTTGCGTGTTCGAGGAGTCCCAGAGGAAGCCATTTCATTAAGTCAGACATTTTTGGTCAGCCTGTGGTTTCCCTCCAGAATGGCGCAAAGTGACATTGTGGCAAAGTGAAGTTTGACTCTTACAGTTACCCATACTTCTGACTTTTTTTTTTTGCATTCTGACTTGTTTTTTTTTCATTCTGACTTTTTTATTTTTATTCCGACTTTTTTTTCTTTTTGCATTCTGACTTTTTTTTTTATTCCGACTTTTTTTTTTGCATTCAGACTTTTTTTTTTTACTTAAATTTTTTTATTAATAATAAAATAAATTAAGAATTAAGCCATAAAAAAAAAAATTCTAAACTCAAAAAAAAATTTCACACGTGGCCCTAATCCTCTTCCTTACAGAAAAGTGGAGTTTGTTTTTGTTTTAAAAACTCTGTTACAATTTAAAATTATTTAGTTTCTGCAAAGTAAAAAGAGTAAGTATGTAAAAACGGTGCTAAGGTGCTTCCAGAACCAGGAATTTTTTTTTTGAGTTTAGAAAAAAAAAATTTATGGCAGAATTCTGACTTTATTGTCATCTTTATTGTTTATCGGAATAAAATAAAAAAAAGTCAGAATGAAAAAAAAAAAGTCAGAAGTATGGGTAACTGTAAGAGTCAAACTTCACTTTGCCACAATGTCACTTTGCGCCATTTTGGAGGGAAACCACAGGCTGACCAAAAATGTCTGACTTAATGA
>JAVQJL010037518.1:0-11258 GCA_036024295.1 Nannoperca obscura
GGCGGACGTCCCCACGAAGCTTCCCCAAACCATCATCAATATTCAAAAATTCTAAATGTACCTATGTTCAATAAATCTTTTAAACGTATCATATGGAGGGTGTGTTCCTTGCTAGTGAACCATTTTACTGGCTCTGTTGCTTCCCTAAAACCGTTTCTCAATGCTTAGTCACATATCCATACATGGCCTTTCATTCCACTTGTCTTCTCTTTAACTGTAACCTTCACCTCTATATCCATATTTGGAACTTCCGTCCTCTCAAATACATCCGTAACCATATTTGGAAATGCCTTCCTCTTCAACTGTTTTGCACACATTGCCCTAATCTTGACCTCCTAACCATCTGTCACTCACATCCAGCCGCTAACAGTTTCAGTTCCTCTTTACCACACACAGGCCTGTTAAACTTAAAGCATCCCTATATTTTTTGGTCACATATCAGATTATAGTTATCAATCATTTATACACTTCATAATAGTCTTTTGTGTTCAAGCGTCCCGTTTATTCAGCTTCAAGAGTCCTGTTCATGTTGTTTCAATGGAGGCAATATCCTGGGGTCTCAACTCTTTCTGACAGAAGAAATACAAGACAACAGTCAATCGCCCTCGCTCTGAAGCACCATGCAAGATCTCACCTTGTGGGGTAAGGATGATTCTGAGAAAGGTGAGGGATCAGCAGAGAATTACATGTAAGGAGCTTGTTACTGATCTCAAGGGAGCTGGGACCACATTCACCAAGAATACTATTGGTAACACGCTTTGCTGTAATGGATTGAGATCCTGCAGTGCCTGCCATGAGATCCCCCTATAGTCATATGTGTGTATATGTATATATATTTATATGTGTGTATATTTGAGCTCAGTGAACTCATCGTCATGTTCAAGAAACCAATTTGAGATGATCTGAGCTTTGTGACACGGTGTGTTATCCTGCTGGAAGGAGCCATCAGAAGATGGTACATTGTGGTCATAAAGGGATGGACATCCAACAATACTCAGGTAGGCTGTGGCATTTAGACAATGCTCAGTTGGTACTGAGAAAATATCCCCCACACCATCACACCACCAGCAGCAGCCTGAACCGCTCACTGGATATTTTCTTTTTCGGAACATTCTCTGTAAACTCTAGAGATGGTCGTGTGTCAAAATCGCAGTACATCAGCAGTTTCAGAGCAGCCCGTCACTTAAATCACCTTTCTTTCACATTCTGATGCTCGGTTTGGTTTGGCCCCCTTGATTTTAAGGATCACATCCACATGCCAATTATGCTGCTATTCACAATCGGGTCAAACCTTTAACATTTAAGTTAAATTATAATATCAATCACAGAAATTGCTTGACCCTCTAACTTTGGATGTACAGTGAAACAATGCTATCAAATACATACAAAGAAAAAAAATGATTATTGTATTATACTAACATAGAACAGAAGCAACGATGGTTATTGAGCTTTCAAGATTGCTTTGCACATCATACAGTATAAAATGGGCATTAAGCCTGAGGTCTAGCTCTCAGAATAAGTATCAGCACTTTGGTGTTTGGTTGCATACAAACAAAAAATGGGAGAGGACAGTTGACCACTGGAGATTTAATTTCTTTGACGCAAATGAATGACACTCAGGGGCAACATCTTACAAAACTTCCTCATGCGTCAGTTACAAAAGTACAAACTGAAACAGTAGTTTCACTCCCCATCTTTCCCAACATGACTTTGGTTAAAGCTAGACTATTTTCACTTTAGACTACTAGTATTTTCTGTTATGGTGTGTTCCAGTATATCACAACACAGACATGAGGTGTTAACGTGTGAGAACAAGCGTTGTTTAGGATACAGAGCAGCTTGGAAACGTTACGTAGCGTTTATGATGATAATGATGATGATGATGAGACACTATGGATTGTTAAGTGTCTATGCAGATATTATAGTGTGAACATTCTGTATGAGACTAGTTCTTTTTCCGAAACACGCTTCAACTGGGGTGTAACAGTGGCAATATTGACCAATATCAACCTTTTCATTTATTTCACATAACAAAATATATGATTTAGCTTGTCATAATTCATAATGAAACCTCATGTTCCTGCTTTATTTATATTTAATATTACTGATGCCAACAAACCACTTACAGCAAAAAACATTAAGAACTTCAATTTAGTTGTAGCCTAATGTTGAAGACCTGCACCCTGTAGCACTAGCTGTTCGTAGCTTAGGTTTAACATTCCATTGCACTATGCCTTAGTAAAAGGCAACAGCCAGAGGAAACATTCAATATTTACATGGACATACAGGTGTATCATCATATGTTGGCTAGTTCACATGTGAGAGCATACATTACTTTCTCTATTTTAAAAGTCTATCTCCTTACAAGCTGCTTTCTTTCTTAAATGACCTGAATGATGCACGGGCTGGAACGTCCCTCTCCTCAACAACATTTTGATCACGGTTGACTTAGTGAAGTTGTAGCTTAAGTAGAAATGTTGCACCTGAACAAAGTGGCGAGTTTAGTGTTAAACCGTAGTTGAATTATCTGACTTTAAACTCAAATCCAGATCAATCATAGGTGTAGCTAGTGCAACAGGGTGCTGTCTCTTTCAGTCGGAGTTAGAAAATCCTGTGTTGTGAATTTTGGTGGTGGGGTTTGATTTGCATTCCAAATTGTTTGTTTACATATTTAAAAACTGTTTGCTGGTATTATTAATGATTAATTATCGTATCTATGATGTACTACTCTGGATTCCAGTACAACACTTATCTTAGTTTTCCACACCAGAACACACAAATGTACATTATTTGTTTTAAATGTACAGGATTATTTCCCATTCTTTTTGTCCCGTGATTACTTAACAGGCTAGAACATGACAGTTTACATTTATATAAAGACTACTTAGTATTGGCCTTTACTGTTTCAACCCTGTAAGTGTCTTTGATGTGTGTGAGGTATATTGCCTTTGTATCAACACTCCATGAACTCCACAGAGTGTGTGTCTACTTCGCATGTGCTGCCTTTGAGCGGAGGAAAGACAGCAGCAGCTGTAACTCAAACCCACCAAAGGGGTCAAGGGATGCCAAAACTGTACTGCCTGGAAAGCCATGTCAGAGGTCACGGAGGCAGCGGCACATCCAGCAACTCAAGAGCGTCACTCGCAAACGCGTCTATTTCTGAACAGGCTGGGGCCCGACAGCTCGGTAAACAATAAAAACTGACTGTCAAGTAAAGCGCCTGTGCTCTGCACTGCATTCTGGGCAGAGAGGCTTCCAGTGTCAATTAAAGGTTGGGAAATAGTTCAGAGAAACTTTGACTGAGTCTCCCATGTGAAAGTCAGATTTATCCCATTCACCCCAACCTCCTCCTCCCTCTGCTGACGTAATGGCGTTATTAAAATCTCAAACTACTTCGTCCTTTGCTCCCAGTGGACGACACAATCCCTACAGCCGCTAGGGGGCTTTGTCATTTAAACATATACGGATGACGATTTTGGCATTTTGCTGAAACAACAGATGTTGTTTTTCTTGTGAGGACGGTCTCAAAGTTCTCCATCAAAATTCTGAAATGTAGGACTAAATTCTCAGTGTGACTGCTGCTACAACCCACATCTACAAAGCTGCCAATGGCAATACAATGTAAAGCAAAGCAGAACACACTGGCTGACAGCACCGCTTTGTGAATATAGCTTAAAATAAAAACAAAGGCAGTGCCCACACGACCACAGCTTGGGTGTTTGTTTTTCTGCAAAGTGGCACAGATGGATGACGCAAACTGACGTTTCCCTGCTTGCACATATATAGTTTTTTATTTACATTGTAGCACTGTAATCTGACCTTTCAGATGGTCTGACACAGATTGCGACCAAGAATTCAGAGAGACATGTAGTGAACCCATAAGGTTGCAAAGTGTGTAGGGGCCTTTAGTCAAAATACCTCGTCTTGTGGTTGCATTGCATTCTGGTCGATACAGAGGCTAGTAGCAGTAGAGAAAGGTGGTTGGAGAATCTACCTTGGACAGCTCTCCCCGTGTGACTGCTGCAGAACACCCCCTTGCTCTCTCATTCTAAAAGGACTGACACCAAAGTCTCACTTCCCTCTGAAAGATGTTTTACCCTTAACCTCCACTGCAGCTGCAATATCTGGAAAAAAGATGATGTCCTCGACATTTGGCCAGAAAGACAAACAATACACCACCAAACAACACAATAGATCCTAAAATGCATCATAGTTAACTTAAGTTATCAAGTCTTGTTTACAGTTTAAATCCCTCACCAAGCAACAGATTACCAGTAAAAATTACAAATGAGGAATGTCCATTAAAATAAAAAGCAATAACTGATCAAATGCCATATTAAAAAGAATAAAATATTATAATAATATAATACTTTAGTGTTCATAAAACCCCTAAACCCAGGCCTACAGCAGCTAGAAAGTACCCGTGTGCAAAAGTGGAGTCAGATTCGGATTCGAAACATGCCCTGGCTCAGCTGGAGGCGGAACAGTCGACAGTTGGCGATGCGCAGGGCGGCGCAGGCTGTTTTGGAGAGGTCGGAGGGCAACATAGGCTTGGTGCGATGCCACGTCCCCGTGCTGCGGCGAAACTCCCGGATGTAGTCGAAGCTTGTTCCTGTACACACAGGAAACACCAACATTCAAATACTGACGTTGCTGCAGCTCCATCAGAACTCTGCAGTTGTTTTGCCTGGTTTTCTCTCACTGACCTGTGTCCAGGTCTCCCACTACATAGATGCTAGCTCCGATGGGCACAGCACCGTAAACAAAGGAAGAGCTGGTCTGGATACACAGTGTCTGGTCATCCAGGAACATCCACCTTCAGCCATCGTACCAACACATATGGGTATCAAAAACAACGGCAGAGAAAAGGTTTCTTAAGTCTGTATTAGAAACTCTGTAGGACCGGGACATTTCAACATTTTGTTTTCATTTTGACGGCAATGTGCATTCTCTGTATGAATACTTTATGTCCCAACAAAATAAGATTTACAACTGTTTCATCTGAAAACAGAAAGCATTCAGCTCTCAAGAACTGTATTTTGGTCAGAGAGCAATAACCTGCAAAATATCTCTGTGGTACCAGGTGGAATCCAATAAAGAATAAACTTTTAGAAACTCCTTCTGCTAGGGAAGATCATGTGAAATGGTCAAAAGCTCCAAAACAGCTATTAAACCTGTTTCCCAGGTCAAGAATGACCTTTCAAACTCAACATTTAAACCATGGGAAACTAAAACACAGAAACATAGCAGTAGTAATAATAATATATTGATACAATCTAATAAAAGCTTAAAAACGGCAATATAAAAATGGCTTTAAAATCCTTCAGAGGCAGAATTTCTCTACCGACCTCCTCATCTCGTCATGGTAGAACTCAGACTTGCAGGTCATCATTTGTCTTTGCTCGGGGTTGTCGTGCTCTTGGCTTCTGACTCCACCGAACACGTAGAGCTCCTGGCCGACACCACACGCCACCGAACCAAACCTGACCAGGGTAATAACAGAGCATGGATCTAATATGTTCTTTAATTGGTCCATATTAATATAAACAGGATTAAACAGATTCAAATCGTGACAATATAATGTTTTGGAAAATCAATTGAAAAGCTGTTAAAGTAGAAATGATAAAATGACCAGACAGGAACGTCTGCTACATCTAATTAGACTTCATCACATTGAAGTAAAACTCATAACATTACAACATTGCCAGGAAGGAATCCTGCTTTGAACATCTCTCACAATGACCCCATACAACTGGAGATGTTAAAGAGACAGCAGGGTATAAATGGTATAGAATAACCTCTGATAGTTCACTGAGGGCCTGTGTCCACATAGCGGCGTTTTCTTTCAGCTGTTAGAAGACAACACGCTGCATCTTTTTTCAGAGCACTTCTACTTGAAAATCTCTGTTCAGAAAGGCGCTGGGGTCGCCACTGGTGCTTTTTTCATGCAACCAGTCACATATTACATGGGTTTTGTCACCATGGTAACCAAGAAAATGGAGGAGACTGTCCGTCTGTCTTGGGACAGACAGAAACACCTGTTTGTGGTGCATTGTCAGCTAGTTGTTCGCTGTGTAGTAAGAAACATAGAAACGAAATCCACATGTAGCAATTGTTCCAAAATGTATATATCGTTTATATTGTCACACTGTATGTTGTCATATTGCCCACTTCTATTTGGAGATATTAAAAGTTGGGTCTATTAGCTTAACATCTGAACGGGGACTTGCACCAAGGAAAAGCCAATGTGTGAAGTAATGGTGACACAAAGGCCGTCATCTGAGCATGAAGAGAAGCTAGTATTGATAAGGGACGGGCCTACTCATAATCAAAGGTTTCACTGCCTGCTGGCTAATCCAGGAAGAACGAGGCAAACATGGCCATTTGAATTGAAAATGGTCAGAAATCTTAAGATCACAGGATCAACTATGACTAACTAAATGTACATGGTGTGTGTCAGCAGTTTCGCTTATAGCTACTTCATCACCCTGAGCAACACTGTGATATGGCAGTATGACTGTGGTGAAATTTGAAGGAGTCAATCAGAAACTAAAACTGACAGGTCTGGTAGTGTGAGAATGACCATGGAGTGGGGTTTCATTTCCTGTTGTGCAACACAAACACGTACAAAGGTAAGTATTCCAGGCTGTTTGTATTATAAAGCAAGTGCTTACAACATGACAAAAATATCTCCGATGGACAGAAAAGAGAGGATAACAAGACAATCTCTACACTGCTTGTATGTCAGCTGATCATCAATCAAATCAGAAATGCTCTTTCTTTGTCCTGCTCAGACCACAGCAGCTAACACGCTGTGAGGCTGCGTTTACCTTCTCTCTTTCAGAGGACAGAGGCCTGTCCAGTGCTTGGTTTTGGGGTCGAAGCATTCAACAGAGTCAAACAGCTTCCCGTAGGAGCCCCCACCCATGGCATAGATCTTCTTATTCATGGAGGCATAGCAGCCGACCTGAGAGAGAAAACACACAAGGCTGCACAAGTCACAGCATGCGGGGGAGGGGTTTACTGTGAAAAATGAATCACTTGGTCTAAGTTCTTTTTAATTCCTGGACAGGTCTGGACAAGGGTTGACATGGCCCTGCGCGCATTCTGCATGATCACGTCAGTCACATTGTTAGGTGTGTGTGTTACACTGTCCAGACAAAGATAATTGTCTAGCATTAGAGAACAAAAAAAAAGTCAAACACATTTTAAGAACTTCAACATCAAGGTAAAACATGTCAAGTGGAATGACTAATTACTGTAACGAAGGTAAGGAAACTCTTCTCCTATCATATCAATCCATACATACTATCCCCTCGCAGAGCGACCGGCGCAAGAGAGGTAAGCCCCGCCCCCACATACAACCACAATAATAATCTGACCAAGATCGTCTCTCCCTTTAGTTTTTCCAGCAAAGCGCTTTACATGCAGCATGTGAGACAAACTGTGTCACTCAATGCTTGGCCCTGTGAGATTACATCGGTGATGCAGCCTGTGGGAGAATGGAAAACAAACATCCCCCTCGTTTCCATATCATTTCAATTCTGTTCTTCTCCAGTACGAGTTGACAAATATCACACACGCTCTTTCCACAAATGTCCTGTTATGTCTGAATTGGGGAGGGGGGGGGGTTACAATCCATCTATCTGGATCGATTTAATTGATCCAATATTTAATCGATGCACAGTGAAAACATGGATCCATATTATCGTCTTTGATGCGCCTTTATTTTGAAACTCCCCTGGCACCTCCGTGTCACCTTTCCGCCCCAGTGCACCTCCTTTCTAAACAGAGAGTAACCCAGCCGTGTGGAAATGTTTGGGATTTTGGAGATAACAGACAAGACAGATGCCATGTGCAAACAATGCCGTTAGGAGATAAAATACTGAGGAAACACAACGAACCTGGCTGGGCAGTGAAACTGGATGAGTATCACAGCTTCCATTTCATATGCAAAGACATGAGGCCTTGAAAGGTGAGGAAGCATAGATGTGCATGGTTTATGTTCATAATCCAAAGGACTGATAAAAAACACGTTTAGTTTTTATTAAATAGAATGTCTGAAAGAGTTCATTAATAAAATGTTTAACAAATCGTTTTTTTGTAACGGACCGTGCAGGCTGAAGCAGGTCATTTCTGTTGTTGTAACACAAGCCTTGGTTACAATAATGTCACTGCATACCCTGAAACATACACAAGTGTATCAGATCAACCTTTAAAATCAATTACTTTGATAGTCTCAACACATTTGAAATTTATTACTCAGACCTATCTATTTTCAAAACAAAGAATTAGTAAGTACTCCACTGTGAGGATGGAAACTCGTGCATTTAATAAGATATTGGTTATTAATCGTTTCCGAGGTTCAGTTAATCAATCAGGGTTACTTTGACTGCGCTGACTGGGAGATGTACGCATGGACACTCGTATGTTACAAGAATATGATTAGACTAAAAAGACTAAAGGTAATAAACCTTGGATGTGTAATGCAGTCTAGTCTACAGAAGAACCTGTACTTGTGATATAGATGTGAAAGTGGAAATCATAGGGGCTAAAAAAAGTATGAAGCTGAAGTGGAGAGCAGAATCTTGCCTCGGCTTGGTGTGGCATGAAAATAATGGCAGGCATACAGCAAAGCAGGAACAGAACCATCATTACTGTGGATGTCTTCAGGTTAGATTCATGCTTTTAATACATTCTACCTGAGATTGGAGCAGTTTGACTTTAGAGATGAAGTTGAGGGACTTGGATGTAAACTTAAAGACAAGCAGCACTTCGGCCTAAAGCAGAGAGAAATGAAGAAGTCCTTCCTTTCTAGAAGATAAAAAGAGTCCTGGTCCTGACAAAGTCTGTTGTAAATTACTCAAGACTTGTGCAAGTCAGTTCCATGTTTTATGCTTTAATGCTATACAACTCCACATTTAAGCTATAAGGCTGACAGAACATTTTGAGTTGAGTCACAATCTGGTGGGTTGAATAATGGATTTTCTGACAAATGGAACTTCTACTGGCAGACTCCAGGACTGTGTTCTCACCCATTTGCTTCATATGTTGTACACAATTGTTCCAAAGTCAGCATGTGAACAGGACCACGCTGAAAGATGACTGCAGATGATTGAGTCCTTGTGAGTCTGCTGAACAATGATGTGACACAGGGGAACATGACACAGTCCGTGATGAGTTTGTCACCTGGCGCGACTAATCTTTCTTGGAGCTAAACAAGACAAAGGCTATGATCAGAACTCATGCTTCCATCTGGGACAGTCAGACTCTAGATTGACCTTTGGGAAGGATTGTGAGGCAGTGTGTAAAAACACACGTCAGCATTTGTTTTGTCTCAGAACCTGTTTTTACAGTGTAAAAAAACACCATGGCCCTGTTTTATCTGCCTTTAACTCCATTAACCTTGTCTTTTTCCCTTGTGTCATGAATTGGTAACCTGCCTCTGAAAAACTTAAATTCTCGAAACTGTCAAGTGGGCAAATATAGATAGGCTTACAGATGAGTCTCAACACAAGCTATCAGTTATGTACTCCACACAGCTGCAGCGTAAGGCGAGCTCTATTCTTCAGGGCTGTTCCCGTCCCTCACATAGCCAATTCCAGCTCCTTCGCTCCGGCTGTTGTTTCTCAGGCCTCTAGGTGGAGAACCAAACCATACAGAAATGCTTTGGTACCTACACCTGTTGCACTACTAAACAAAGCCAGCATGAGATGATGCACTCCTCCCGTGCGTGGTCACTTTAAGCTTTAGAGCGAGCGGGGGAGTGTGTGTAACAACACTGTGTCATGACCTTCGTTGTTTGATACCGTCATGATACTCGTTGTCGTGTATTTTGTTTCGATGTCCTTTGAATCGCTGCTGTGATGTCTTGTTTTTAACCCTGGAAGGCTGAATCTCCCGTCTGCACAACAGGACAGGAAAGTCCTGCCGAGATACCACATCACATCAGCTGTCCTACGCATGGAGAGAACACACGGCCATGTTTACAGTCCTTTTCAGGACAGATATAAGGCCTTCTTTTAGATCACATGTTTCAAGCGGGACAGAGCAGTGACGCGGACCATTAAGACCCAGCCTTACGTCCCTGCTTTAGCACTACTGAGTGGTGTGTGTTTCAGGACACAAATGCACGGACACGGTCATTGGCTACTATTGGCAAAGGTATTGATGACATAATACCAAGGACTACCGTGCAAATATTCCTGAATCAGTTGTGCAAATCCTTCAAAAGGATCAACCCACGCAAGGCACCTGGACCTGACGGCATCCCTGGCCGAGCTCTCAGGGGGTGTGTAGATCAACTTGCAGATGTTCCACATGTCACTGCTCCAGTCTGTAGTCCCCTCATGTTTCAAGGAGACCACCATTGTCTCTGTCCCCAGAGAGTCCAAAACCCTCTGCCTTAATCACTATTGCCCAGTAGCATCACTTCCACCATAATGAAGTGCTTTGAGCTTCATCACCTCTTGACCTGGTCTCACCTCCACCACCATAAAATCAGCAAGACAACAGCTCTTCTCCCTGCATAGGCTCCAGAGGCTCAACATGGACCCCAAGACACTCTGCAACGTGTACAGGTGCACCACTGCTATTGGCAGTTGCACCTCAACCGCAAGGCTCAACAGAGGGTGGTGAAAAGTGCACAGCACATCACCAGGATGGAGCTGCCATGCATGGAGGACCTCTCCACCCAGTGGTGTAGGAAGAAGGCATCATCATCATCATCATCATCAGGATCATCAAAGACCACAAACTGTTTTGCCTGCTGCCGCCCGGCAGACTGTACCGCAGCATCCAGACTCCCACCACCAGGCTGGGGGACAGCTTGATCCCTCAGGAAACAAGACTGTTGAAGTCTTGAGATCTCAAACTCAGTACTGACACTTCACTCCCACCACTACTATTACTTGCTGGTTACTACATCACAGTGTGTGTGTGTGTGTGTGTGTGTGTGTATACACACTTATTTTTACTCCCTGTTTACAGGCAGTTTAACCATCAGAGTATACATATTTATGAGTACTGTAGACCTGCCTCCCACAATATTATATTGTATTAAGGTGGCCTGTTGCAAGTTGTTCACCTCTTTGCATCTTCTCTGAAGAGTGGCAACATGGGAGCCTCAAAACAACTGTCAAAATGACCTGAAAACAAAGATTGTTCAACTTCATGGTTTAAGGGAAGGATACAAAAAGCTAGCTCAGAGATTTCAGCTGTCAGTTTCCACTGTGAGGAACATAGTGAGGAAATGGAAG
>JAVQJL010037519.1:0-20756 GCA_036024295.1 Nannoperca obscura
ATTTCACAACGTATGGTGGTGAATAAGTGTGACTTTTCATGGAAAACACAAAATTGTTTGGGTGACCCCAAACTTTTGAACGGTAGTGTATATATATATATATATATATATATATATAACAGCCTGTAATGATCATTGATCATTAAAATATCGACAGCCATGAATTTAATAATAATTTCTGAATTCATGTATATTGCAGTGAAACACAGCAGCAGAAAGACACATAACTAACAAAGAAGACCCCAACGTTTGGGATGCTGATGCTTTCAGTGTTTAACTGCAGTGTTATGTAACGGGGGGACTTGAGGGTTTTTGGAGGAGGGATAATGGGTGTGTTGTTCCTTTAATGGAGGACTGAAAGAACTACCTGTACAGCTCCCGAGCCCGTAAGCACATCACTTTACTTAAGATAACATTTGGAGGAACTCTGTTCAAAAGCAGAATATCCACTGACTCAAAAACAGGACATGAGATCTGAAACCAACGAGTGACAGAAAATGTGATGAAACTCCGACAAATACTGTGGTGTCAGTAAAACTGGAAGGTATTAGGGAGGTAACAAAGCACAGCAGATATGCATTTCATAATCTATATGTCTTTCAAAGAATGGGTTAAACATGTTTAGGAAAATGCAGCAGTGAACATAAAATCTTTCAGACTAGAATCAGAGTCATGGAAAACCACAAATGCTACAACAATTTGTTCCAGAAATGTGTAGCACAGTGAGTAAATGCTGATTCACTGCATTGTGCATTGACTCCAGAAACATCTAACAAGACAGTTCCAGGAAAGGCAGCGAGCATTGCATGGTTAACTCCACTACTTTAGTTAGTTTAGTTTCTTTTGTGGCTTGGGTTCACAGTTGGACACAAATTTGTCTTGGTAAGTTTGACTAGAACAAGTTTAGGACGGATCTTGAAAGCTTTTAAAAACAGCCTTGGTGCTGTAATACGCCACTTCCTGTCTACTAATTGGTTATTCTGATTGATCATCTGTAGCTAGTGGCAATGAGATGTTTAATCAATTTAATCTGAGAGTTGCAGTGGCATAAGTGACAGCTAGTTGAGTCCATGTTAATTAGACGTCAGTTTTGCTCTGCCATTTCCCATATGGGCTGCCTTTCAGTCTCGTTGTCTGTCAGTCCTTGAATTTCACTGTCTGAAATGACTGAACTGTCTGCAGAGCTTTTGTTTTTTCCCCCAGACATTTGTGTAAAGCTCGGACAAAAAATGTGGCATCCATAAAAATAGATTTGCTGGTCTTTCCATCCAAGCCTAAGTTTTGCAACTCAAGTCCTCCAAATTAGATAGGAAAACACACACTGTTGGAAACATCTCATACAAGGGTTTTGTGATCAGACAATGCCGAGGTTAAGGTTTGGTCAGGTTTAGGCACCAACATCTTGGTTAGGGAAGGGTTAAATAACTACTTGGTTATGGTTGTGGAACAACCTCGGTCGTGGTTCAAAGAAACCTGAGTGACAGTCAGTTGGAAATGTGAAACAAACAGCAACCTGTCCAACATGTCACCCTTTAGTTGACATCACCGTCACGCTGTCTCCTTCTTTGCTCCCTGAAGACAAGCATGTGTTTCCATCGAGTACCGTTACGCGAATACTAGATAATAAACTGGTGGCTCTAATTCTAAAAAGTCCACTTGTTTAGATATTAAGTTTTCATAAATAAATATGTCTTTCTTCTACATTCAAATGCTTACATTCTCAGTCGAACCAGGAAGTAAGTGTTCCTGATCACGCCTCCCCAAGCATTCACCTTGACAGGCCCACAAACCGCCTGTACATCCCCCTCCTCTGATTCTCCCATTGGATGAAACGCAGAGCCAGGGAAGGCTCTGATTGGTAGCCAGGACCCAGCCTGTTGCTGGGCTGTTTCCATGGAGATCACTATCGCTGTTTTCCACTTGCCTAATCCTCAGAGTGTGAGGAAAAGAGAGAGAAAGAGAAGGGGTGATGGAAATAGAATCACATGATGACAATGAAGGGAGAGATGGATTAGATTAGGGAATGAGGGCAAAATATGAGCGATGGGAGTGTGTGTGTGTGTGTGTGTGAGAGAGAGAGAGAATGAAGTCAGTGAAGCTGTAAGGGGATGTGAAAATGGAGTAGAGGAGGGGACCACTGGGCGATTACATGGAGAGGAATTTTGGGATTGCTGCAGTTAAGATGGCGCATTTTTCTCAGAAGACGTCTCACCCTGCATCCTAATTTTTTTTTTCCCTTACAGAATCCAACGTGCTGGATTTGCACAAAGGCAAACGAAGAACTGTGGAAACATTTAAAAGGTTATGAGTGTATAGAAGAAGTGTCCCACATCTGATGGTGCTCTGTTAAACTAATCAAGGGTCTGTACTTTACCAAAGACAGAAGTTCAGCTGTTATACTCACACATATTAGTTTTATGGGTGTCTAATGTGCTAATATTAGACGGCAGACGAGCCCAGCCCACACATGGATTTGCCAGAACACAAAAGTGTCTCCATACAGAAAGACTGCGCCTTCTGAGTGTCTTTCAGTAAGAGATGGTGGAAGATACTGGGATGAACTACCACAGTGAGCTTTTCAGTTTATCATCTGCTGTATTTATCCACCAGCATCTTCCCTTTATGAGCATCTTTCCTCCATCTGAGCTGTCTGCTGCATCTCAGCTCACCGAGTTGCTGTATTGAGACATATTAATGATTCCATAAAGAAATAACTCAATAATTGATGTGATTAATTTGAACCCTCTGTGCAGTACAGCTGCATTGGCAAGACAAGAACAGTATCAGACACAGTTACTTAACCCACTGACATGGCTGCTCAGAGAAATTTGAAGGATAAATCGCAGAGGTGGGGATAAGGAGTGACATATGGCTAAATGGGTGAGCAGCAGGCAGGAGGCAGTGATCGATGATACACTACGCAAAGGTGAGAGAGGGAGAGCGACTGAAGGTGTGACGGAGAGGAAGACTCCATATTTACTTAGCAGCAGCAGATTGAAAGCAGAGGTCTGATTTAGTGTCACTAGCTACAGAACAGGCTTCAGTCCCACTAACTGACAGACAGAGGGTTTGTCATTTACAGCTTATTTATGAGCTTGACATATAGCACATGCAG
Organism: Nannoperca obscura; assembly: GCA_036024295.1. NCBI lineage: Eukaryota > Metazoa > Chordata > Actinopteri > Centrarchiformes > Percichthyidae > Nannoperca > Nannoperca obscura. The sequence goes on from JAVQJL010037519.1 coordinate 3,116, forward strand.
AAGACGCCTCCTGAGTCCTATAAATGCAATTACCCTCTAAATGGAGGATGAACCTGTGTAAATCTTTTCATGTATCCCCATTGAACATAATGTGTGCTTTATTTTGCCTGACAGCCTTGAATCAGCCCTTTGAGTTCTGAATAAAGGCACAAGTTGTTGGTTTTTTTGCATGGACTGATGAGACATCAGGCAGCCCTTCTCACTGGGACCTTGTTGGTGGTTGTTCTGGAAAATAAGAACGTTGCTTATTCATTTTTGTCCACGCAGATGCTCCAGCCAATGTGGAGATTTCTATCAGGGACAAGACAAAAGGTATTTGGTAAAACTAAAGGGATCTTAGGCTGTAATGCTTGCTGCATGCAAGAGAAGGAGTTGTTATATGCATGAAAAATAAAGAGAAGGTTGGCACAAAGTGGATTATGATGCTACGAGAGCAGTGAATGTGACCCAAAAGAGTTCAACCAAAACATGCTTGTGTCTCAGAGGAAGCATAAGGACCTGCAGGTTGACCACATGATGCTACGATGTGGTTTGAATCAAACTTGGCTATTTCACGCTTTAAATTCTCTGATTTAAAAACTCAATAATTAAAGGCCATTTTGAGACAGTGAGCGTAAGTGCATGAATTCTCAAATGTGCCTTTATGCTTGCAACAATGTGAGTTAAATGTGTTGCATAATGTCTTACATCACCAGGTGGAGGCATCACTTTGCAGCTCTGCAGAAAGATGTCAGGCTGTAGGCTTGTTGTACTCAGTAAGATGTTGAGACATTAGTGAGTAGTTATTATAGATGTAGGCGGCTGCAAAATGAAGGGAATGAAGAGGAGGAGAAGAACCCCCTCTTGTACTGGTTGTGTGTCACCTTCAAGCCTACCTGAAGACACGTTTTCACTCAGTGTGATGAGGCGTGAAGAAGCTCTTCCTGGATTCCTCCCCTTCTTCATGATCTTTATCCTCCCCCTCCTCCTTCTGTCTCTGTCCTTCTCTCTGTGACACTCTCCCCCTCTGTCTCCGTCCTCATGGTACTCAGTCTCCATCTCAGATGCAGTATCATCTCTGTAGCTAACTGCTCTCTCTGCTGGAGGACTGTTGAAACAACATGTTGGACTTCTGCATGAGGGACCAAGGGAGCTTAAGCAAACAGATGACTTAAATATATCAGTGAATCATGTTTGAATTGTATCCTAGCCTTATACTTTACTACTTAGTTTCCATAGTGATACCATAGTGTTCCTTTGGGATTCTAAACATTGGGAAGATGATGATGGATTCAATACAAACATGAAGTGTAAAAGGTTTCTTGCAATATAACGCTACACTATGAAACTTCACATTAAAAGGACCAGTTTAACATTTTAGGATACGTGCTTATTCAAGTTCTTGCCGAGAGTGAGATACAGTCCATACCACTCATATTTGTTCCTTCAGTATGTAGCTACAGGAAGCGGCTGGTGAGCTTGGCTTAGCATAAAGACTAGAAACAGGGGAAACAGCTAGACTTGCTCTGTATAATTTAAATAATATCATTTGCACATAATGACTTGTCGTATCTACACTTTGGTTTTCATATGGATTAAACAAGATATGATGTGTTGTGTTGTGTATGAAGCTTTACAGTTTGTCAATAGCACCGTCATATTTGTCCAATCAATAAGAAACTGGAGCCAGCAGCTGGTTAGCTTAGCTTAGCATAAAGACTGGAAACAGGGATTTTTATATTGATTTGATTTTAAATTGGTTTCCCCGTTTCCAGTCTTTATGCTAAGCCAACCGGCTTCATGTTTGTTGTAGAGACATGAAAGTATGGTAGCAATCTATTAATCTAACAAGCAAAGAAGCTTATTTTCCTACATTTCAAACGATTCCCGTGAACATAGACAATATAAATGTGTCCAAAGCAGCAATGTTGATGCAGTCATTTAAAATGATTGTAGTATTCCTCTTTCAGTTCAAATGTTTAACAAAGATTTGAATGCTTTCCTTGTCTCCTTGTGCAATAAAGTCAGTTTTAAAATGAACATAGTTCACTGTGTCGCTTCTTACTAAGTGTTGTTACTAAGAAACTCCCTGCATGTAATACAATTGCAATCTAAATTACTTTTTCCCAATGTGATTATTTTATTCAAGGCCGGATTAACCAATATGAATGTTCCCTTAACCTTGACATGGATTGTGAATTATTCCCTCCACAACCCCTTACCAAAGAGAGTCATTAAAGCAACAGTTTCAGGCAGAAAAATCCAATTCATGAAATATACTTTTACATTGAGTCATTTCCCCTCTCATTTGAATACAGCTGACTGATTGGTTTTACAGCTGAGTAACGGCCCAAGCGAGCAGACAGAATGTGAATTACTGTCGCCATGTTAATGACTCAAACTTTGAGCTATGAAGAAGCAGAGAGAGTAATTAACCCTGTGAAATTAGCAAACGTGGAGGCATCAAGAGACTGTAATGGCTCTTGGATGTCAGGAATGAGACTGCAGCAAAGCCTCAGAGACGAGAGACCCATCAGAAAACTCCGCACAGGCTGCGTGTCAGTGGGATTATTAATGGTTGCTGTTGTTTGATCGGCTAAACTAATATCCACCAGACAGAAAATGAGTTTATGGAAGGAATTATTGTTTAATGGCTGGAGTTTATGATGTGATGATGATCTTTTGGTTATTTTACTTAATTTAGCAGATCTTCAGGCGGCGGGAAGAGAGCGAGTAAAGCAAAAGATTTAAAGAATTAATTTGAAAAAACAGATAACAGATTCTTTAAATGAATAAACCAACGGATATTTCCTGTGAGTGCACAAAAACAAAAAAACACAAAATGCAAACATTCAGGAAAATAAGCACATCATTTTAGTGTGTTCACATGCTGAAACATCTGAGACTCTGAAGTCAACACATCTTTAAGTCACACACCTCTTTTTCAAAATAAGATTCCAATTGTGCCTCATTACACACACTTTCAGCGAATAAAATACTTTAACCAGTTATCCAACAGATAATATGTTCAATAACTTTCAACAAGAGACCACATAGGTACAGTGTCTGTGACGTGGTCTACGATTGTGCATGTAGAATCGATGCATCCTGTTGAGGTACAAAATGATGTTAGCTTGTGTTTGTATGAGTCTGGGAAGAGGGATAACACACTTTTTGTTGCCGAATGTGACCCAAGAAGTGAAGGACGCAAGAACGATAGCAGACAATTTGATCCATAAAGCCTTGTACAGTGTGAGTGAAATGCTAATATCTGCATGCTAACATGCTCACACATGCTGACATTGCTAACACGGGGATGTTCAGCAGGTGTAACAATGACCATGCTTGTTAGCATTCTAACATTTGTATTTAGCAGTAAACACAAAGTGCAGCAGAGGCTGATGGGAATGTCACTAACTGCAGGAACAAGCCTGTGGTAACAATAACAATCACATTTCCCAAATTGACCTTTAAACACACGAAAAACAGAACCTAAAAATGAACTTTTAACTAAAAGATGCATAAAAATCTAAATCCAGGCATAGCAGAGCACTGTAATGTAGCTCTCTTCTATTTTCATGAGCGCCTGTAGAGTTGTTCTGTTGCTGTGTTGTCACCTTGGATTTAAAAAGAAGAAGCAAATACTTTAAATATATTTTATGTTGAAAATCTTTTAAGTAGAAGCAGCAAAAAAGAGCAGATACCCAGACGTCATGTATAGCTGGTCCTAACACACCTGGACCAGGTCTTTGACTTGACTAAGACAGACCAGACATTACAAACAAGCAAACAAAAAGCTTTTAGCTGCTGAAAGCTTTGATTCTGTTTGTATTTTTCCGTGGAATGACTCATGATCACTCTTTTGGTTGTCTGTTACTTTATGATGCCTCAGGGCGGCGACTGCTCTCAACTGCACTTCTTGGACTTTGACACAGGGGGGCAGTGTTACCACAGGTGACTGTTGAGAGGATTGACTGACAATTACACACATGTACACACACTAGCACATACACAGTCAATAATGCCCATTATGTTTGGGTCCATTATGTTACCTGACAGCGTGTCACCCCGTCCTCCTTTCTGCAGAAGAGACACAACTGGAGCTGTTTATCAACTCTGGCATGTGTGTGTGAGTGTGTGTGTGTGTGTGGCTGTTTGATGGTATTCACATTGTGAATAAGTGCTTTGCTGTGCATGCGTGACTGCTGTGTGTGTGGGTAGGTTGAGAGCGTGTGTGTTGAAGTGTACTTGTGTGTGAGTCAGTGCTGTTAAGAGTATGGGAGTGTGTGAACAGGCGTGTGCAGGGGTGGCAGAGGTTAATATTTTGACTTTCTGAAAATTTAGGATTTTTATCTTATCTAAATGTCAAGAAAGTGGTTTGAGCATTATGGCGTCTTAGAGGTTTCTGCGCTTAATGGTTTCACATGTTCCTGCTGAGACAGACTGAACTAATCTACCTGGATTTGTCCGAGAGAGAAAGCACAGCAGCCTCCCAGTCTGTGATCATCACACACACACACACGCCTGGCACCCTATGAATTAAATTTGAATTTACAACAGGATTAAAACATTTAACACACACACATTCTCTCTTTGTTTGCGTTGTCTGAATTCAGGCGCGCGCGCGCACACACACACACACACACACACACACACACACACACACACAGAGGTAGTTCTGTAGACATTCAAACTAAAAGAAGACCGACAGACACCTGAGAGAGGCAGAGACGTCAGTGCATGTTTGCTGCGAGTTGAAATGGGGATTCACTGCACACACCACTGGGATTGACTGCTCTTCCCCAAAAAATAAATAAATAAAGAGACTAAACTCACAAATCATGGCAAAGCCCACAAGCCATCATCGATTTTACCTGTTAAATCATGGAGGGGAGATGTAAAGGCAGGAAGAGACAGCTTGAGGGAGGACGTTTAAACTTTCAGATAAAGACTGTGTCCTCCTCCGTCTGGGGACTTCTCAGATGCAGCCGGGGCTGATAGCATCGCTGTGAGGAGCGGCTGTTGTTCTGACTGCAGCAGTGTTTCTCATTTCCCTTGTCAGTGTCGAGAGAGAGAAAATGTCAGCCGTCGAGTGCTAACCTTATAGCTGATACAGTTTTTAATGGTTTATGACGTCTGTGTGGACAGAACTTGACAATAAACTGCTTTAAATTATATGAATATCTTTTAAAGTTACACAAATTACCTGCCGGGCTTTTAGGACAAGGCCATGCTCCCTCCTTACAGCTGCGTCCTGGTGCAGGTGAGGCCAGGTGAGGGCTGCAGCTCATCAATATTATCAGCTAAACTAGAATACATTATACATACAGAGCTAAAAATACAAAAAAGAGAGAAAACACCAGAAGCAACAGTCAATACTTTGACTAACTAATCAAAGTCATGCTGTCTTCCCTATATTGAGTGATGTATATATTGATATCTGTCTGCCATGCTAATCTACAATGCACAAAACTATTTTTAGCCGTGCTAGCAGCATGATGACAATGTTGGTCACCTCTTTGGACCGGACTGAAATATGTCAACAACTACTGGACTGAATGCCAAGACATTGTGTACAGACGTTAGTGGTCCACATTGAGCCTAATGACTTTGATGATCCTGACTTTTCATCACGCGCCAGGTCAGTAAGAAACTTACTTACAGAACTAATCTCATCTGTACTTTGTGTTTGTTTTGCTAACACGCTGAGCTAACGTGGTCAACTTTATGTAAAGATAACATTAAGTGCTGTCTCACAGAGCTGCTAGCGTGGCTGCAGACTCCTATTGTTGTTGTTAATGTTCTTGTTTGTTTAGGTTCGAGTTTCATGGACAAATCTGTACAAGTCTGACACGAGACTTTTTAAACTCCGGCAGCGATGCACAACATACACACTCGACAGCTGATGATGCATCAGATGAATGAACACGCTCCATCACTGCTGATAGAACTACCGGGGAGATGAAGTGAAACTCACTATATACGGTTTATGTACAAGGATTTGTGCCTTTGACACCAATACTTTCCAGACGTTATGGGTGACCCTCTACAGTCTCTCACCTGAGGAAGACGCATGCTGGAGCTGGAACTTGTAGTCCAACTGCAGCAGCAGTTACACAGTACTTTACAATCACAGTTTAGGGGATTGTGGTTTTACCAGATCTTTAGAAAGTTGCATCATTTTGTTAACCTTTAATATTTCTGAGCTCAGACAGATTCCTGCAACATTAATCCATTAGATACGTGATCTTGTAAAACCACGCCTTTTAGAAACATTTCAAAAATCACTTAAAATGTCAAGTATAGCCACTGGCTTTGTGTGAGCGCTGTGGTTCTGAGTGCTCTGCTGAATAAAAAGCCTCTTTCAGGGAGGGAATATGTTTTTAGCAGTTAGTTATTTTCACCTACATACTGGAAGCCCACTTTAAAATCATTTTCACACTTTTATTCCTCTTGATAATGTTGCTTTTCAAAAGGTTTTCTTCATAATTATCAGTTGTCAACTGTAACAACCTCAGGCATTCGGCTTCACAGCTCTCATTACATTTTGTCCATCTTTCTGTTTTATCTCTCTAGCCTTCTGTCTATCATACGAACCACAGTAATTAATCTCCCACTGAGATTAAGGATTTTTTTGTTGGTACATCTTTGTCATTTCTAAAATCAACCACGAAACTTCCATTACCTGATTATTTTCCCGGTGGATCCCTGGGAGAATAGCTGTCACCAAATGATCTTGGATCTGTACCTGTTCCAGATGATAAGCCAAAATAAAACAGGCTTTTTCAATCACTTGTGGAGCGCCGTGGATTCTCATTTTCTCTGGGGCCATTTTTCTCGGCGAGGCTCCAACACAACAGGGGGCATTTTCCTCCTCCTACTCCTCCATGCCATTTTTCTCTCTCATCACATCTCTCCCACTCACTATCGACTAGCTCATTGATTCAGCGGCCCACTCTCTCTAGGTCTATCTCACTCTCTTAATCTCTCCGAGTCTACCTCTCTACCTGCTTACGCTAATCCCTCTATCTTGTTATTTCTCTTCTTTCCCTTTCTCATGTCTCCACTCTCAATCACAGACCCGTTCTCCCTCTCTTCATCTCAGCCATCGTTCCTCTTCCTCCACTTTTTACTTAAATCTACTCCTCACTTGTGGCTTTAGGCATCAAATTGCTAAGTGGTTTCATTAGTGTGAGTAATTGCAAGCTCGTGGTGGAAAGCCGAGGTTGGTCGCTACAAAATACAGACTGCATTCAATCAAGTTAAATCACAATCATACATTTTGTTTTGTTCTTGAAGTAAATAAAATGTCCTGCTGGATAAGATAAATAAAGCTGCTACAAACTTCCAAAATGTTAGAAATGCATCTTAGCTGGTAGCTGGGGAGCTAAACAGAGTGTGACAGGAAGTGAAGTTACACCATGTGACACACGGTTGACTTCTGGTTTCACACAGGACATGAACAGTGGTCTCCTGGGTGAGAAGTCCTTTCCTCCACCCGACCTCCTCCCTGTGTGAACTTCTCCCTTTATGCTACATCACCAGACTTCCAGCTTTGTTCACATCATAATTACTGCGTCCACTAGAGGTCGACATATATACAATAAACGTAAATATGGGTCGCAATATAGAGATATAAATGACCTATAGGGACGTATTTTGGTGAAGGACAGTGTCCTTATTTCAAGGCATCAACACATGAACTCTTCAGAGACTCATCCCGGCTACTGCACCTCGACAGCTTCTGTCTGCACAGCACGTTCACTGTGCGCTACAGGTGTCAAACGAGTTGTTATAATGGAGGGATCCCCACTTTCATCTTCTCCCCTCCTTTAAACTCAGCTCTTCAACAGAACAGCCAGCCTAAGTTTTTAAGACTATGACAAATTGTGCATCATCCCTCACGTTTGTCAAAATCAAACCTGAAATACCAGCAGAGATGTGATGGGTGTCTGATGTAACCGGATGGAGAACATAAATCAGGTAACGTGCAGCCTCTCTTCAGTCGCTGTGGCCCTGTGGTTTCATCACCCACGGTGTTCAGCATTTAATATGATCGTCCATCACATGGCAGCGCACGCCTCAGTCTGATTTGAATCAAACCACTCCTGATGCCTGACCCTCTCCTCGCTCACTTAATATCTTTGTCAAAAGCCGAGCCCAACGGGGACCCGGATGAACTTAACGATACGGTTAATTAGCCACAAAAGTGAACAAATGCTGGCTGACAATGAGCGCGTCTCATCTCATATGATCTGACGGGGTTCAGCTAAAGAGCCGGAGCTATACAGTACAGGCCTTAAATGAAGCGCACCTGCTAGCACAGAAGAGAAATGCCAGTTTACTCCAATACACCATCACTATCTTATACATCTAAATCATAGAACTAGAGTCACAACACAGAAGAGAGCATCCTGTAGATTTCACAGAAACAGAAATGTTCCTTTTTGTCCAAATAATCCTTATTTTGTTGGTGCAGCGGAGCACTCGGATCTGCTCCACTCTGATAATCCCCAACATAAAAGTGAAACACAAACATTATCCTAAACACTCCATCCACAGCAAACTGTACTCACCAACAATAGCTGAACCTCTTCACTGCACCAGGCTCTCAGTTTGAACATCACATTAAAGGATTTCTGGGCACTGAGGTCTTCCAATTTTAAATAGTTCTGCAAATGTAGTGAAAATACTTCTATTTGGGATTTTTTTTAAAAGCAATAGCTGTACCTTCATGCAACCTTAAGGTGCATGTGCACTGTGTTAACACGTGTGGGGATGAGAACATGGCACATAGAGTAGGTTTATGCGTTTTACAGCACACACTGGTTATTTTTAGCTGGTTTTCTTTCTGGCTGACTTCCCTTTTCCAGAAAACACAGCAGACCTTGACCTTGGCTAATGCTAAGTGTTGAGTGGAGCTGCTTTTATGAGGAAACATTGTAGAGGAGTACCGTTTCTGCTGGAATAAGTACCGATTATCAGCATATTAAGTGTAAGCGGATGTTCTCCTACAATAATGTACCGGAAAAGTTGATCATATTGTAGTCAGAAATCCCTGAAAGAGAAAGGGAGCAGCATTAATATGAATAACTTCCCTTCAACACAAAATAACCCTTTAAATGCACTGAACCAGTTCAAGATGAATGTTTTAGAAATGTTTCGATGGCAGTGATCAGGTAGATTCTCAGCAGATGAACTTGGGGATGTTAAAGTATGCCTTTCATTGTGTCATGAGAACGAGGCAGCAGGAGTCGGAGCTGTTGTTATACCATGGCCACTGAAAGTTGGTGGAAAGTGAAACTTTCAAGTACCTGGTCTGTATAACCTGCGAGTTATAAATGAAAGTGTTGACAATAAACTGTAGGTACAGACAGCAACAGTGAGACTTCAAGGGAAACTCAGTTATTTTTAAACAGACCCTACTTTTTACAGATTACAGAGTTTAAATGACAAATACTTACCAAAAGGTTTGGAACTGGTCCAGTAGATCGCCTCCTACAGCCTCAGCGAACAGGCTGCAAAAGGTGTGTCTGCTAAAGTGGTTGTTTTTGCCACTGACTCTGGCTGAGACTGAGAGTCAGACAAGTGTCTCACCCTTATGAAAGGGTCCATACAGAGACAGACCATTTTGTAAAAGACTAAGATCCCAGACATGCAGAGACACATTATAATAAGTATATTTTCACAAAGGTTGTAACCAGCCAGTACCTGCAAACTTTTGATATGAAAAAGAAAACTGCACAGTAGAACTAACACACACTAGGACTGGATGATGTTTTGAATCTATCACAATAATAATGGATATCTTTCCAAACCTGACATATATGTCTATCAAACAAACATGCAAAATCACATGTAAAAGAATCTTAATGTTTAATGCAACTGATTTTTCTCACGAGTCTAGGCATCACCTCAAAAGTTAAGACAAATACAACTTTTTAATACATTTAATGGTCTTAAATTCAAAAAATTGACTTTACGACGACCTTGTTTAAGTTGAACAGAAGCACAGAAACAGAAGCGCCTCCCTCTCTGGCTCAATCGACTCATTACCTGCAGATATTAACACGATGCTTGGACTCAACAGGCCTCCGGCCGCTCGGCCGTCTCTTCAGGTTAACTCTTGATGCTGGGAAGCCGACAAGGTAGAGCCTAATAACCACGAGACCTCCTGCCCTTTGGTTGACAATTTATTTGACAAGACAATGATCTGTAAAACATGTACAATAGGTTTCCCAAAAAGCATACAAAATGATAATCAATCAGTAATAAACAAAAATAAAATGAAAAAAAATCGATAAACACTCACGAAAATATGATTACATCTCCAGTGTGGGTTTTTTCCCAGCATTCTCATTATCAATGTCAAACCCATGTTGGTGTGTTTCCCCCTTTCATCATCCGTCCTGCTGTCAGACGAGAAGTGTGAGAATTGAAAAGCTAAAAATAACATAAAGAAGGCACGTCTGGCTCCGTGATGAAAAGCTGAGATGACAATGGATGAACGAGAGAGGGGGGGGGGTAAAAAGAAAGAGGGCAAACGGATTCAGACCGAACAGCGTTATCACCGACATTCACAGCTTGTGTTTCTGGCATCGAACCCGTGACGGGGGGAGATGGAGCAAAGCACCTTGGCTGAAATGCAACACTGCAGCTCTGACAGGACGGGCGGGGCCCAGAGCCGCCTCAATCTAACAGCTAATTCATCCAAAATAACTGCAGTTCCTCTGCATCGCCCTCTTCTAACTGTTGACTCGCGCTTTTTGAGACAATATTTCTTTGCAATTTCCGGTTTTAGGAGGCAGCTTCACACCAGCACTCCTGGTGGTGTCAAGATTATAATTCAAGATACCTCCGAATGAAGCAGCTCTATAAACGTAAGGCTCTGGGTAAAACAGAATGCCCCCCCCCCTCAAACAGTGCTGAATGCTTGCTGAGTGCTTGCTGAGTCATTGGTCTCTGATATAATGGGTCCCAATGATTGTCTTTTTCCTTTTGCTCAATCTATCAACAGAGGCCTGCTGGCAAACACATTAAACAACATTAATCCAGTGAAAACTAAATATTCATTCATTGCATGAATTCATTTACAGACAAAAGAGCCAAAACCATCACATTTAATTCCCCTTTGTGACAGTTTTTGTTCTGTGTCAGGCACATTAAATACATCATACGTGATTGTCTGACACTGCACCATATAAACGAGTCAAGAAGCCATGTGCTTCTCACGGTGGTCCGACTCTTCTCGCAAAACAAGGAAATAGCTTTTATCCTATAGGTCCATGCAGCATGCAGACATTCCCTTTTTTTCTCCCTTATACACGAAAAGCAGACATACAAAAGAAACGTTGACACCGTTAGCTACTGTAGAAGCCCCTACTGATCCTGCATCTGTCCTGAATGTATACTGCAGATGAACTCAATGGAACCAAATGTTGTAATGAATCAAATCAAATTGGTAAAACAAAGACGGGACTTGGAGGGATCAGATGTGTCCTTTTAACTACAACAAAAGAAAGCCTCTCACCAAAGCTAGTGACGGTTAAATATTAGTAATGTGATAATATGATTGTCATACGTCAGAAAAACTAAACTTTTGCATTTGGTGGCGACCTCACAGAAAGTCCTTCCTGTTATCTATCTGGAATTATGTCTCCATGCATGTGCCCCATTTAAATCTTTATCTGCCATCTTTGTACCTGTTCACAAGCTGTTTCCAGATCTGCAGTTCATCCACCACCTGACTATGTGCTTCGGTGGGAGAGTTTAACTGGCAGCTACAGCCTCATGAAGATTTGTGTGCCTCGACGTCTCAAGCGAGGCTGGAGATTAGAGGGGAGCGGAAAGATTGCATCTCTGTGTGCAGTGCGCTCTGTGGTTGTGAGAAGATGACGATTCCACGCTGACTGTATTTTCAGATCGGCACTAAAGACAAAAACCAGGCAGCCCACCGAGCTGTCGCAAGACAACAACAATAAAAAAGAAATCCCGCTCTCTCAACTTAAATTGGACTTGTGCTTGTGGTGTGACAGATGCGTTGAGACGGAGATAAAAAATTAAAATAAAATAAAAACAGCTTTCTTTTTTTTTTACATTCAAAAATGTGTTTACAAATGAAGAACATTATTCCGCAAACAGCCTTGGGAAAGTATTTCAACAAGCCACCGATCATGCCATGCAGAGTAATATGAACAAGGAGTAAAATCCACACATTTCATTTTTTTATATACTCAAATAAAACATTTTAGTATTAAGTGACGACCTCAATGTACCCGTGAAAAGTAAAATAGTAATATACACGTTTTTTTTTATCTCTCAATTCGACATTTAACAAACTTCCATCCCCTGAACAGAGGCACTGATAACACCTACACTTTTGTTTTGTTTTACGTGTACACATTTCACCAACAATATATTATTTATCAATAGTATTTACACTGTTTGTTCATCATTTGGTACCATCTGACATCTATAAAGACCAAAATTGGATTCAGCCAGGCATAGTTCTTGCTCACTGTTTATCTTTTTTTTTGTTTTTGCTTTCAAGTGGACAATCAGCTAAAATGCAAAATGCATATTTGTAAAATGTTCTGCATATATCAGAGTGTGTGGCCATTTTAATCAGTTAAAATGGCTGTAATGGCAGTATTTGTCTAATATATACGGAGCATTTTCACACTATGAAAATACATTCCTCAATGTTTTCTCAACCTTAATAGTGTGATTTATTAGGGGAGGACTCAATACAAACATTGGTGTTTTCATGTGTGTGTGTGTGTGTGTGTGTGCACATGTAAGAACCCTGTGGTGTGTGTGTGTGTGTGTGTGCTCTGCTGTTTCATCCAACAGGCAGCCTTACCAACTCTTGCAATTAAAATCAGCAAATATGAATCATGGAGTCTTAATCATGTGATGTTGCCAGGTTACGGAGCTTCAAAACGATGTCACTCCCCCTTCGTTAGCGCTAACGAGCAGCTCGGCGCTCTGACAGTCGCTGGACAGATGAGGCCCTTTGACGACATAATAAAGTGGAATGTTTCTGTATTGGACGGTTGCCTGGGCAAGAGTGGGAAAGGCTGTTTTTTTAGGTGTTTTTTGTAGAGTTTCTGCAGGAGTTGATAAATAACTGAAATACCTTCAAACATCTCGAGTGATTAATTGAAACTTTCTGGAGAGCCAAGATGATCAGGCTCTGGACTTCTTGGGACCAAATTCATCTGTGTGTAATTCAAACCCAACCAACCGTGGGAGAAAAGTACTTTGAAAGGATTTCAAAGATGGTACTTTTACTTTCTCTGTTGCACAGGGCTGCAACAGGAGGCCGACGTTTTATCGTCAGTAAGAGAGGAAAAAGATGTTCAAATCACTCTCCACGGCTGTAAACAGAAGTGCCAAGGACCGGCAGCTTCACACATAACAATCATTTTGGCAATAGGGACATTTGTATGTTCATGGCACAAAATGTTGCATATAATCCACTGAAAATGCAGTTTTTTGTTTATTTTTGGTGGAAATTCAGATTTGAAAGCATCACACAGGCTGTGTGCTAATTAGCTGAGGGGAGTGTTCCAGTTCACCTGCATTGCAACTCCTCTCAACCATGTAATTAACATATTGCAAAAGCCCGCCTCATCATATGCAACACACATATGATTTCAATGGCTATGTGGCTTGTTAGATATCATGAACAACTGTGTGTGTGTGTGTGTGTGTGCACATCTTAAATTGCTTTGACTTTGTACTTTATTTTTTCTTTTCTTTTCCAGATATTTGAAATGTAATGTGCATTAAAACTCTGCCTGACACTTACGAGAGTTGGAAAAAAACAAAAGCTTGCTAATGTTGCTAACCTGTGTTCATGGGGAGATGTAAAAACATTTCAATTCACGACACCTCCTAAATGTGCCTGGTGAAGAATAATAAACCCAGATGCAAAACGTCAGTGTATGTAGGTTAAAACTTTGAATCTTTAAAAAGCTTGATGAACAATGGATGAGATTTCGAGTGTGGAAACAAGAGTGCTTGTTTAGGTGGCCTGGAACTTGCTCATAAGCCCGTGATTTTGGCGCTGCGGTTGCCACGGCTACACGTACATGGCGGGAGATACAAAGCTCTCGCCGCGGGAGAAGTTGGCACCCGGCGGCTCGCGACCGGATGAATCCAAGTCGTTGCCGTGGTGGTCGTTGCCGTGGTGGCCATCACCGGCGCGGTCTTTGAGCTCGCTGATGTTGTCGTACTTGGCCGAGTCGCCCAGGACTGGGGGGGCGCCGCCGTTCAGGGCTCCGGTGGTCTCATCGTCCAGGTTCTGCAAGATGCAACACACGTCAGACATGTTTATGGGGACATGAAACCCCAGGAAGGCTCACCTTACATGATAGTATGAAACTCATTTACATACCAGGAGAATTATGGGATGAGTTCAATTTACACAACGATGACATTTTAGTAATTACATACAGCTTAATATTAATATAATTTGATTGATTGGTACAAAGTACAAACACCACGACGCCCCTGCAACTCAGTGTGTAGCTGTCCAAACAGATATAAAGCCCACTGTGACTGAATGTGCCCCGTGTGTCAGTGAGCAAAAAACAAGCTTTTGTGTTGTGTGTTGTGTGTTGTGTGTGTGTGTGTGTGTGTGTGTGCGAGTTACCGTGACAGGCTCTCCCCCTGTGGGCTCGTAGTAAACCTCTCCTGGGCTGAGAGGCGCTGTCTCTGTGGCCGTGGGCGGCTCTGATGGCTTGTTCAGCTACATGCACAGAAAACCGCATCAACGGAGGGAAGAGAAGGACACAGGAAACAACACGACAAGAGGAGAGGAGAGACACAATGCATACAGATGATTTCTAAGTGTGTGTTGTATTTATTACGAGATAACAGCGCTGCAGACTCATAAAGAGACACAACACACTCTTCCACAAACATGTTGCTCACACTGTGTCTAGTTTTTTCACTACAGCCCAACTTGGTCTGGTAGGACCGGAAGCTAATGATGGCTAATGTTAGCTAACGTTAGCAAGCTTTAACTAGCTGTGTACCCAACATTAATAGCTGAATTCCCAGATGTTTCTACCTGTGCTCATGTCAGGGACAAACAGGATGATGTCTGTAAGGATGATCCTGCCATTGATCCTGTGATGACACAGCTGTCGCTAATCAGGAAAAGTCTTTTGACTTCTGGTAAAAGCCTTACAATAAGACATTCGCTTGGTCACACAGCTTGAATATTTAATTGCGACATTTAACAATCCTGTCTCCTTGAAGTCACGTTTATATACAACTCATTTGCAACAGCAAATACATTTGAAGGAGGAGAGGAGCTTGCTACCATTGAATTCTAGGGATGTGTTGTCAGATATATGAAGAAACACTATTGCATATTGCTATAAACATCTTTGGAAGTCATTTTCATATTCAGAGACCTTTGCTTACTTGCCCTGACAGACATGAGGCTTAAAGATTGTCTTCATCATGTCCCACAGGTGGAGCTTTCTAAGGCGTCCAATAAACTTCCACTGCTGAACCCTGCCAAGCCCATTTCAGCCTGCACATTTACAGGCATTTAGACATCTGTTTTACATCTAATCAAAATGAACAATTGCAGAGTTTTAGTCTCATTATATAATATTGGTACAAGCACAACAAAATCTGATGGCATAAAGTAAGTGGCGAGGGGAGGAGGAGGAGGAGAGGAGCGATCTAATGGAGCTCTTTACAAACCGAGCTAATTATTTCGACACATAAGCCAACTCAGATCTTCAATCAATAGCCATTAGCCCCATTATGACTGCCCAAATGGACTGCGCGTGTGTGTGTGTGTGTGTGGAATTTAATCTCGGTGACAATAAAGACTGATTTGAAGCCACGTTGGCCACTCACCATCTCTGTTGAGCTGCCTGCCTTTACAGGGGGAGGGGGCTTGTGCTTGGGAGGGCCCCTGATTGGAGAAAAGGGAAAAGATAATGCGGTATAGATCGCTGCTGCTTCGTCAAGACGTCAGATTTCTTTGTTTGAAACAAAGAAACAACTGGGAGTGCACAGAAATAGAAAGTCTTGAGGCACTGAGCTCTAAGAACATCCCATTGTGTCGTACTCAGTCCAGATTCTATTACTAAATCTTTTAATGCAAAATTCTGCCAATTACTGTGGAAGAGGAAAGATTTTCAATTAAAGGGGCGAGTTTTGAGTCAGAAGCAGTGTTTATGAAGTGGGTTTGTGTTTGAAATCTGTATCGAGTACAAAGAGTGAAAACACTTTTCCTTGACGATCATAGAAACGGTGCTAGTTGAACTGGAGACCTTGTACATACAATATGTAAGTACGTAAAGCTATATTTATATAGCACTTTTAAAGTGCTTCACACACACATGAAAAATCTAACCAAATAAATGCTTAATGGACGAGCAAATTGCAATAATAACAGCAGAAAAAAACAAAAAGGAGAGATTTATTAAAAGGTTTGTCTATAAAGATTCAGCAAATCTGAGCGACTGGGGAGGAAGACTGTGATGTATCACTCTTGGCAAACGCTCTGGGATTCGTAAAAGACACCTTAAGAAGCTGACAGTCACCACATAATAACTTGTTAACGCTGCCTTATTATTAGAAAACGGCCTACTGACCAAAATGTGTGGCTTATTAGTTGCTAGCTTTACCAACTTTGTCTGTCTGCTGTTTGGAGGTGTGACAGATCAAATCAGCTTGTAGTCTGCAGACGGCTGCCTGCAGAGGGCTGTAAGAGCAGCTTGGACATTACTGATCATACAGTAGTCGACCTGTGAGGTCGTAAAACCACAACAAGCTAAAAGAGGCTAATAGTTATGTCGCGCTCTGTGACTTTGCAGTTGAATTAAAAACATAATGTGTTTAAGAGTAATAATAAATGTCCATGCTGTGGATTACATTTAAAAGATAAACATTCAAATACTGATCGTTATAAAAAGCTAGATAATGTAGATGCTGGCTTTATAGTCTTGAACATACAGCTCACATATTAGTGTCACAGTCTGACAGGCTAGAAATGTAAATCTCCGGCGCTGGAGATCAGCCTCTTCCAACACAATGGCTGTCCTGTCGCTCCCACAGCATTACTGTATCTTCAGCCTGAACTCAGTGGCTTTGAGGCTTTAAGTCGTGTCATTTTCCAGTAATTTGTGTTCCAAACAGAGGCCAGCTTTCATTTTTTGAAATATTATGAAACTGACTTACAAATCATTTTGTAGCCATTTACAAAAGTACATATATGCTTTGACCCTGAACTCTGCAATCCTCATTTCTGGACACTTGTAATGTTGATAAATTCCATCTTATTCTACCGGTAAATCGTTGAAAGCAGCTGCACATTACAGCAGAAACATGTCTCCAACATCCAGTAGCTGTAAATCCAATTAACCTCTCTGACTCAGGGTGACAATGACTGTATATTTGTGTATTTCTATTTCCCTATTGTTCCACAGCAAGGCTCTGTTTGGAAAATCTCCACTTAGACTGGAATTAAAACAGGGAAGGTTTAATAGATTTCTATTCACCACTGCAGGGGAGGAAGTGCAATGGGAGGGGGGGGGGGGGGGGGGGGATAACACGGTGGCCAACCGGGAAAAAATACAGTAACGCACTTGTGACCAGGGACATATGCTGGGCCCCAACATCCCATGAA
>JAVQJL010037520.1:0-25677 GCA_036024295.1 Nannoperca obscura
CAAAAGTTTAGAGTTTGAAAGCAAAAGTTTAGAGTTTGAAAGCAAAAGTGTGGAAAGTTTCTCTCTCAAACCACTTGTTTTGACTGTTTGATAAAGAAACAAAATGATCTCCATATCCCTGTAGTTTTGTTGGTAGTTTAGTCTCAATTGCAATTTCTTATATTGTATGGATGTTGAAGTGTGAGTGAATTCGTATCAGTTGACCATCTAATTATTAAAGTGAAGAACAAATTAAAGTAATCCACTGGACGGTTACTGTGGAATAGAAAGACGCTCTGTGGTCGATACAAATGGCTTCTTCAGGTTTGATGTAAGGTGGGGAATCCCTGGCCTTTATCCCTGTGGAGCTGCCATATGTCTCCTGATAAATGAGGATATGTCTGAGGGAACACACCTTTTGGCACTCTATAGAAGTCATTTTGTTCCTCAGCAGTAGAAAGCATGAAAGGATTTTATTAATCAAATCCCATTGCAGATTTATTTATTGACCCTTTTCTTTACTGATCTGTTCATCAATTTGGTTTTGACAGCAGAACAAATATTTATGTATGCTTTGGTTTTGACAGCTTTGCTTCAAATCTGTTATGCAAATACTGCATTTTTCCACTCCAGTTTGGTAAAATGTGTGCATACATTCAAAAAACCTTGCCTTTCTACTATATTAAAAACGCCCTGGTGTAAGCAATGTGCAGGAATTAATAAGAGGAAACTCGCCCCAGTAGCTCACCTGGTTAAGGGTGTACCATTAAGGCTGAGCTCTTACAGAAGAGGCCCAGGTTCCATTCGAGCCTGGGCTGCTGCTGCATAGCATTTCAAGTCTCTCTCTGCAGCTGTCACTATTCAATAAAATGCCAAATGGCCTAAAAGAAAGTGATATTTTCAGTACTACAGGACTACCAGGAAATCCAGGTTTTAAATGAGAACTGAATATTGATTCCCATTCCTACATCTCCAGGTGAGAGAATGGGCAACATTTGGGCTAATGAGCATGTTGGAGAAATGCTGAGGTAGTGTTGAGTTTGTGTGTTCACACTCTCCCTGTATTTTGAATGTCATAATAGAGGTTCAAAGTAGAGATAAAGTGGTAAATGCAGCTGCCTGTTTGATGATGGTATAGATTTACAGCGGCACAGCTTGATGTTTGACAAAGTGCTCATTTAGTTGGGAACATTTAATTTGACTCTGCTTTTGAACATCATTATGTGCATTGATTAATGATCCTATTTAACATTAAATACACATTTTTTACATTCTTACAATGTATACATTTGACTCTCACTCATGTTGAAAATCCATGCAATAATACCATTGCATATTTTGAACAATAACACACATCATTCTGTTCAAGTAAAGCTGCCTTTCTCTACCATGACGATATCCCACTGCTTTACACTTTTAAATGAAAGTGAAAGTGTTGCACTACTGAAGATGCTCTCAAAATTGAGTTGTTGAAACTACAGATAAATTCTGCTGATCTCACATCTGCGTCACATCACCAATATTGTTTCAGCTGAAAATATGAATCAGACTGGTCTCGCTGGAAATGATGAAGCAGGAATTTGCTGTTCATAGAAATATATAAATAAGGTATTATGGCAGTATTATATTCACAATGCTCTTACAATAGCAAGTGAAATGTGGAGAAAGTATCAAAACATACACCTTAAACACAAATGTTTACGGCCTAACCACAGGCACAAAACCAAAGCAGCAAGACTGAATGACAAAAAGGGTTTGTTTGATGATGCTGGTAATCAAACATGAAACATTTCAAGAGTTCAGGAAAGCTGATGTAATTGGTTAATAGCTAGTTTATAATCCAGCACTATTCACTGGTATATTTCCTTCAGGACCACACTATGGGTGGCATTGAAAATGTATTTAAGACTCCAAAAACAGTGATTACAGTCCACAAACATGTCTGTCAAAATATCTAGAGAAACGGAGATGCTTCTGGATAATTAGCATCTATTAAAAAGGACTAATCTGTTGACATCTTCTCATTTTTACAGAAGCATAAAGGCTCTTAGTAGAGTGATTAACCTTCAGTGGAAAGATCAGCCTGAGAGGGGGGGCCTGCCAATAGTGCAGACTCCTACTGTGGCAGTGCCAGCCAACAGCTGCCTCTCTCCTTAAAGCCAGCCCTTATGAACTAGAGCTGGAGGGTATTTAGATTAGCCATAGTTTTCCTTCTTTGTCAATTGATAGAGAACATACACGGCTGTTGTGTGCACCCACATCCACAACAATGGTCTCATTTTTCCAAACCAGGCTTTGATCTAAAAATATTACAAATATCGCATGATCAGCAGAAATGTATCTTTCATTGTGTAAAGACAACTTATAGCTGCCTTGAACTTTGCCAAGTAATTAACTGCAGACATAGCAAAGGACAAGCCATTGACCACAGTCCAGTAAATAATTATTAGTGCAATGCTTAAATCATTTTCTAAATATACGTGAATGAAATGCATTATGTATCAGTACAACTTCTAAGTTAAATGTGGATTTCCTGTAGCCATGCAGTGAGTTTGTTACGGCTTGCATTTAGCGACGTGTTCCTCCACCACTTCATCATGACCTTTTGAATAAATGCAGAACACCAAAACTATTTTAAACCAGCCGTTCCTTCAGTAGGACTCTTAAAAGGATGCTATCATAGATCCACACGGCCCTGGTTTGGGTAAATGTTCAGCTAGTAACATATATATTTCAATTAAAATGTCAACTTCAAAACTGGTTATCTCTGCTCTCTTAAAGCATGCCACTGTGTTAATTATTGGAAAATGGGGTAATCAATCAGTTTACTAGATGGAGGGTAACTGAGCCATACTCTATTGATTCAGTTGTAAGCAATCTATGTAGTTGAGCAAGGAAAATGTACATTGAAACGTACAGTATCTCCATGCCTATTTGACCATGAGCAAAGAAAATGTGCCTTTGTGACATTTTACTCCTAACATCTGCACCTGGCGAAATCTAACTTGCAACAGTAAGCTAAACGCTTCAATACACCTCTGCCCACAGTGAGCAGGCTGAGGAGGGGCCTTGGTCAAATTAGCTATTTTTTATTACGTGCCATTCTGTCTTTGCATGTCTTACCTTTCGCTGATAAGTAGTGACAATACTTTATATGTGAGGAAGTGTGTGGTAGAGGCAGCGGAGGCTAATATAAAGATGATCGATCCTTTGCAAGCAGGCCTCCGATTGAATCAAAACAAGGAAGCGAGTTGTACGCCATGGACAAAGCCAGCCTTTGGCAGTCTAACATCACTGATGGTCACATCGATTAGGAAGCGAACTAACCGTTAGCCAACATAAAACCTGACTTTACCAGTCACAAAGCTAACGTTAGCCAAACATTATTTAGCCATAGTGGCTGTTCTGGCTTAAAATATATTCAGCGAAAAATCGCGATACAGACATTTTCTTGTTAACCATATCATTGGGTTAGTTAATGGACAATACATAAAGCAGCCAGACTCACTGCATGGTCTTAACGCCTTAGCTAACACCTACTGATAGCTAGCTGACAGCTGGACCGAGCGCAACAAGGAAATTAGCTCTGTTAGCAACGAAAATATTAGCTAACAACCTATCAAATGTTGGTCTGCTAGCTTATCGCAAACAAACACAACAGGCTCACCTTCGCTGTGATAAATCCAGACGACCAGGACACGACTTGTGTGTTTGTCACGCCGAATGAACACGTATGCCCGGAGCTTATTGTAAGGTTTTCGGTTGTTACTGATGTTTCACACTAACAGCAGAGTGTCGTTAGCCGCTCTCTCCATTCTTCGCTGTTCGTCTGTCTTTCCTGCTCGTGAAGGTTCGAGCACACCGGATGTAGAAACACGGCACCGCCCGCTTCACAGCGCACACTTCCAGGTCAGACTGATACAGGCTAATTAACTATTAGACGTATGAAATGTTAAACTATTAAAACGATCTCAAACCACACGCATAGATATTTAAAAAAAAACAGGTTCAATGTGTGATCAGCCCTTTAACCTCAATGCTGTGTTTGTGGCCCTCTTTGGCAGCTCAAACAACATTGTTTTACCACCTTGATACATCATGACTTTTCTTAAATGTATGAAAATGCTTATAAACATGATTATGTCATGATCAAGTTTGTTTTATAACAGCAATAGAGGTCTAACAGGGAGTTGAGGTCAAACTTAATTAACATCACAATGTAGGATAACATACTGTACATCTTTTTGGTAAACATAAGGAAAATATATTTGTTCACACATAGCCCATATAACATATATTCCTATTTCTGTATTGTGTCACCATCATGAATGATGTACAGCCCAGTTTGTGCCAAAGGAGAGGGATACCACTTTTCTATATATTTGGTCGTATTAATGAGGACAGAAAAAGACATACTGCACCTACCCCCAAAATGAGAAAGATGATGAGGAATGATTGCAATGGCAAGACATTTTTTTTGTTTTTTACAATTTAATGCCAAGAAGCTCATCGTTTCATCACTCATCCAGGCTTCTGAACCGAAACACACAAAAAACACCTAACAAAGCAAACTAACAAAAACAAAGAAAACATGAAAACAGGGCACAAAGCTTAACCAATCATATTTATTTAGTTCAATACCTGTATAGAGTTCCCAGGAAAACGTGCTAATGCAAAGTGGTTACAAAAATAAAGCACATTCTTACGTAAATATGACATGACAGAAAAACTACACTCACAAATGCTGAATAAGAAAATAAAGGACCCTATCACTTGAATCACCACTTGTCTACGCCTTTCTGTCATCGTTAAACCAATTTATCAAAAAATGCATGTTACTAATAATGTCTGACAGTAGTTGTATGATTCAGTTCAAGCACTGTACATGTCTACATACATGTCAGTCATTTACACAGACAGTAAACAATCTCTGCAGCACTTCCAAATGAGTTGGGCCTCGATCTCTGACACAAAGTATTTAAAACTGTTGAGAAGAAATTGATTATTATACTAAACATGATTGTAGCAAAAACATCATCATAGAAAATACCAAATTACATTTTCTCAACTTGCACTCACAGTAACCTTACAATTCTTTTACCATCTTGTAAAAACTCTGACAAGTATGTAACCATGTCAAATCGGAGTTTTAATATGACTGCTATGATCTAATTTGCATCGTGTGATCCGCTGTTAACAATGTGCTAATACTCCTGGTAAATGACCTCAGTCATCAATAGTGGTATTTCATAAAAAAACAAACAAAAAAAAAAAACTTATTTTCCAACTGTACAATGCATTATAGTACATCAAAACATTTTCTGACATGCATCCATCAACATAAGCCGAGACTGGAATGACTTACATACGTCTATCTTCTATTGTAAACTATAGACAATTTTACTCTAGGGCAGTACCTCAGTGTTAACACTTTTATATACTGGTTTAAGAAAGAAACATAAATATATATCCCACTGACAGACAGCAGGTTTTACAAATACTATGGCCAGGTTAATCTCTGTTGGATTCCTGCTTTATACCATCTTTAGTCAAGAACACAAACAAGGAATTATGCCAAAGAAATGTTGTGTAAATGCGGCAGCGTATTATATATCAAAGAACTGTACAAGATAAGAGAATAAACTATGATTAAAAAGACAAAAAGAAAAAAAATGGATGGAAGTTTCTTGTGTTTCAAAATTGTCCTCTCAGTTCCTGGTCAAGAGGTAAAAAGTGTTCAAAAAAGGCAGTTGGGGTCTTTATAAGTCTCCCTCTTCATTAAGCTATTGCCTTTGCCTCAGGCAGGAACGCCTCCCAAAACTTTATAAGCTGGAATACAATTAGGAAGAGAAGAATAAAAAGCAAGTTAAAGTGTGTTGTGATAGTACATACTCAATATTTCAATAAATACTAATTATAACCAATATTTTTAAATCATTTTCATAATAAAAAATCAATAATTAAATGTTATAGTTTAAGGGTAATGCCGGTATTTTTTTAAACCTGGGCCCTATGTGATAAATTGTGGGGTCTAAATGACCAAAAGTTACTAAAAGGAAATTGGTCCAGTAGATCACCTTAGCAGGCACCTGCAAATGGACGGCACTGGCTGCAATTGCGCCCATGAAAACTACATCCACGTAAAGTGTCTGACAACATTATGGAAAGGATCCCCACAGAGACAGACCGTTTGATTTCGTTGTAAATATCAGTCATTTAGACACCAAAATCTGTAAAAAAAGAAATGGAGCCCAGGTTTAAAAATACCAGTTATCCATTAAAAGGAACATGTTGGTACACATAAATAAAATTAACGTACTGAGTAAAGTGTACATGCTGAATATAATACTTGATTTAGCTAAATGATTACCCGTTGTTGAGACTGCAGCATTGCCTCCAAATATTTGATTATCTGGCTTTTGAAGTCCTTGGCTTTTTCTTTCTGTAAAGACAACAGTGTTATTACATCTGAAACTCTTTGCCAATGGAAAAGCCAGCCGTAGGAATTTCACCTACTTCCAAGGTGCAGAGTCAAAACTCCAACAAGACTTGTAGCATGAAGAACAACCACATTTAATGTTTTTTAATGCTTATCCTACTTAAATGTTCTTTTAAATATGCTTCCTGATGGCCCTGATGAAGGCCACTAGCTGAATCGTGTTGGTCTCACATTAAAGTTGTTCTTTATACTACTAAGTGCTATTAGAATAGCTATACACGTCCAAACGGTCAAATACACAGTGCATATAAAAAGTAACATTAACATTAAAGGCTCATTCTTTGTGGATCGGTGTCGTAAAACGTACCTCAAACCTGAGAACCTCCTTGCGTACAGTCATACCAACCCTGTCGAAGTCTCTCTCGTACTGAGTAACCCTCGCCTCCCACTGAGGACGCACACGAGGAGGAAAACAACAACAATGTTAACATCTTGATATTTTCCTGCATGTTATATTAAAGTTTCAGAACATGACACTTATTTTGTTTTTAACAGTAAACAAATACACATCAGCTGCTTATTCTGTAACACAGGATGTCTCTCTATCTAAAAAAACACAGCAATGCATCTAATCTGAAAACATCTATAAAGAAATGGGAACGGTGTCGGATTTGTGATGGTGCTTCTACAATGTCCAGCATAAAGACACTGGATTAATATCCAGTAACAAGTTATTTTTGCTGTTTTTAAGAGAGGGTTTCCATCTAGGGCTGCAACTAATGACTATTTGTTTCAATACTGACGGATCTTTTCCCCACCGATTAAACAATTGATCGTTTAGTCTATAAAATGTTGGGAAATGGTGAAAAATGACCATCAAAAAGGCCAAGGTGACCAACTTTTTTGTCTGACTGAAAGTTATTTAATTTAGAAAAGAGCAGCAAATCCTCACATTTGAGAAGCATGACCCAGTAAAAAACTAAATAGTTTGGTTATTTTTCTCTGTACTTGTCACTCAAGATTTGGCTGCAAATACTAAACAAAACAATATATAACAGACAATATAGAAAATGAAAATCTCCTAGATTTATCAAGGTTGATCCTTTTGTCATTAGCAACAACTACACTTTCTCCCTGTCAGGATTGGGCTTCAACTATAAGTCAGCTGGGTGGTAATGAAAGGGTCTCATAGTCCCTTCAGAACCACATCTGCTGCCTGGTTCACTATAACTTACAGGTCAAACTAGTATGATCATCGGCCTGTTCAGCTTTCAATTTAAAACCATGTGAAAGGACTGTGTTAATGTTAAGACCTTTGTGGCCTGGTTCAGTGCTGCAGAAGCTGTGTGGTGACTGTGTCTGTTACCTCAGTGATCTCTTCTTTGGCTTGCTGCAGTTTGTCCGGCTTGTTTGCCCACAGCAGCTTGGCCTCCGACTCTCTCTTCTTCTGCAGTGTGCTCTGAGCCTCCTGCCATCGCTGCCACGCCCGCATGCGCTGGTCAAAACACCCCTGCGGACGTCCATTTTAGATCAGATGACAACAGCAACACAAAACCTTATCGTTCCACAAACCAAACACAGAACAGGTCGCACGCTTCCAGGAAAACTGCGACCTAGCACAATGTTAAAGGTCTATTAAAGAGTGCCTCTACTGCTGTCTTCATGTTGCTCTGACAACATACAGGGTTCAGAGAGAAAGTTGCACATACTGCATTGTTGAAAATACTGCACACATGCCAAGATGAGTTTCATCTCAAGCATTAAAAACTGGCTTAACTGACACTATATGCAATTTCTTGATTTAAATCAAAATATGTCCCTACAGATACTTCTGTACAGGCTTCGTGCCCCCTTCCTTTACTACAATTTGCTGTTGTATACATAAAAATCTATTCAAATTTCATTCAAGATAATGGTGGTTAAAATATTCAAGCTTTATCCCAGGTATCAGGAACTAGTCTAGCTTTACTTCTTCCTATTGTCTATCTACCATTCTGCAGCTGCGAGCTTACCCGCATAGCACCCAGCAGGCGGATGTAGTCGGCCAGCAGCACTTCAAAGATGAAGAAGTCGCTGGCTGCCTGCTCCTGATGCAGCTGCTCCATCTTGTCCTCCACCTCTGCCAGCTGGGACAGGGCCCTGGACAGGGCTGTGTTGTCCTCCGAGTTTCCCAACATGGCCATACTTTTGGCGAATATCGCCGTGTTCCCACACAGCTCTGGTTTCAAAGGAAGAAACAGAAACAAATTCAGTGTTCTTGCTTCTCCCGAAAAAGACACGGCAGCTGGACTGTACTCTTCCGTTGCCTCAACTGAAACAATTTGATAAGTAAACAAAAAAGTGGGCAAACAAAGACAAGTCAAGAAAGGCAGATCGCTCTCACCTTTCCTGTGATTGACCAGGGAGTCGACCAAGGCATGAAGCTTCCTTAACTGCTGCTCCTCATTCTCCACCTCCTGGAGCTTGTCCTCAAACCACTGAGACACACGGCACAAAGAAAACAATATCAAGAACAAACAACCCATTTGTGTTATAATCATTTCAAATTAGGCAGCTTCAACACCGCAATACACTAACAATAAAAAACCCTAACCCATATAATCAACTCGTGAATATTTTGTATAATTTCAGTTCAAATAATTAAATGCCCTTTTTTAATTTACCTCTGGTTACTCAATATTTCTCTTTCCAGTTATTCAAAACCATATTATCATCCAGAAATGATGTGAAGTTATCATGCTGGGTCTTATATCAAAATGATTCCCTCACAATATTCCATTTCCGTCTCTATCACCCACTCCTACTTGTGGATATTGGTTACATTTAAATCTTCTGGTGCCTCCACTGATCTATCAGGGTTTATCCAACAATGGATTTTTCCAAATTCTACGACAGAATAATAAAATGTATCTTCACGTGCAGGCCACATGCACAACAGTCTCCTGAAGTTTGGAAAACATTTAATCCAGTTCCCTCACTGTGTCAGACTCATTCATCTTGATGGTCATCTTGTTGACAGCATCTGATGCCTTAGTGATCATTTTGAGGAAGCCAGCTCCACTCAGCGCCTGGGTGCTCACTGCTCTGGGTAGCTGAAAACACACACAAACACAACTCAAAAGATAGAACTAAGCAACTAATCAAAAACCAACAAAGCATTCCTTCTCAAGGCACGTAACTAAATCTAAAATGGAGATGAAGTCATTATCAAGCTCCCTGCTACTAGAAAAACATTTTTATATCTTAAAATACTCACATCTTCTTTCTCCAAAAACTCACGGACGTCAGGATCTTGTAGTAACAAAGGGTGAGAAACTATTCTCTGAAGATACCTACAAAAACAGAAGATGTTCAAATTTAAACTTGAGACAAAAACATAGGAATCTTTAAAAATAGAGTTAAAAAGGCCTCTGAGGGAAAATAAACATATCTGCACTTAGTCCAGTATATTACTTATCATCTCATTAATAAAGTGACTGTATGAAACATGTATGGATCCTCGCCTCTCCAGAGCTGCTCTTCTTCTCTCCACAAACTCTACTGATGATGGGTCGTCCATTCCCACCTTCACTTTGGTCATTCCTGTTGGGCCATATGACAGTCACAGAAGGGAAGAAAAAAAAAAAGAAGAGCTAAACACAAAAAGGACCCACCAACGACGCTTTTCTCTGGTGGTGGTGGAATGATGCAGCCATGGAGCGACTGCTTGACCGACAGCTTCTCATAAAGACCAAGGAAGTCACTGTAACGCCTCCTCGCAGAGAAGGCTTTACTCCTGAACATGGGCAACGAAGTCTGACAGCAGAGACAGCTACGGTCAGACAGTGCACTAGAAAGGCACAGAACTTGAAAATTATGGTAATAGTGAACATTTAGACATATAAGCAAATTTAGGAGCCAAGTAAAGATACACAAAATATATGTATGAACTCAAGCTTGACAACAGACCCTGGTGGACACTTTGTAGGCCACATATGCATTCATGCCGTCTCCTATAAGGAGAGAAACAATGGAGATACATTGAAGATGAGAATTAGTTAGGTTTTAGTCTGGCTACTTTGCAAATAACAAAATTACAGACAAAAAGAAAAAACTGACTGACCAACTTTCTCAGGGTTGGTAACAGCAACCTCCACATCAAAACTATCCTGGGCCTCGTCGTCCTCCAGCTGTAGTCAATGACAACAACACAACGCTGAACATTTGGCTGTAAAAGACATAACTTGGCATTTACAGAGCAGGCATTGCAAAAGCATGCACGCAATTGATTGTCAGCTCAGCGCAGCTCCGCCGTGACCTCTACCTGCTCCAAGGAGGTGGGATGCAAGCCCGCGGGGCTCTGAGTGAACGAGGACGATGGATGAGTGCCAGAGAGCTCGGGCTTGTCTGTGCTCACGTGTGCCTCTGGGGAAGGAAAAGTCTTTTGATCAGTGTTTAACATGTGTTTACCCAAAAAGAACAAAAAAACAGACGACGAAAGTGTTCTGCAGACACCAGATTACACCCAGCACACAATGCCATTCAATAGCACCACTCCTGGTTTGTTCTGTTTTTACTTCACTTGAAAAGCTACAGTTTACATGTACATGACTAATGCCTTTTGACAACATTGCAACTTTATTATTGATAGATTATGTGTATGAGACTGGATACAGATTATTCAGTGCAGAAAGCTATTTCACTAAACTTTATTCAACCTTTTTTATTGCTCTGTAAAACTGAGTATGACTTCGGTAAATGTGACTTTTTGATAATTCTCTGCTTTATCCCGTATGAACCCCCGTTGGCTGTTGACCAGATGACAACAAGATTTCAGGCCTGGTAATACGAGAGCAGCTGGGTATCAAACCTCAGTATCAGGAAAGTTCTGGATATTGGCATTGAATTCTTGTTCAGATTGTTTACTTATTCGGACCTATGCCTATGTTTAAAAGTAAACTGAAAGCTTTTCTGTTTTCACTTATGATTAGTTACAGTGTGAGTGTCTGTAGTGCCGTTCTGTGTCGGTGCTTTGTCAGTCTTTTAGGTGGGTGGGGGTGGATTTTTTTTTTATTGTTTATTTTATCTTTAATTTATTAGTGTTGCACTTCCTGGTAGTTTTAAAGGATTATTGTACGTTTTCTGTTGCTTTAAACATTTAATGTAAAACCCAATGAGTTTACCTGTAATGAAATGTGTACAAATAACTGACTTGACTTGCCTTGTATATTCTTTCATAGTAGTATTTTGCTAAGACTAACTCTATTTTAAGTTTTTGTACAGCTGCTTGTATTAACCCCAACTGGATCTTATTGTGGAGATGGGCCAGTGAGGAGAAACCAAGAGTTGGTTCGAGGATATAAAAATGTTTTGATTTGAAAACAATCCTGTCTTTGGATCCCTTACCTTCATTTAACAAGACAAGTCAAACACCTCAATGTATCATTGTGTAATGCTGTCTTAAACAAGTACTGAGTGCTTTCGTATTACAGTCAGACTTTTTTTTTAAATGTGTAAAACTGAACAGCAGAAACAGAGATGTCCTGACTTTTAGTCCCACCTATGGGGCCAAGCTAAAACAAAAAATTGGATCCCACTTTTCCCATAATACAATTCAAAAACATCTTTCATTAGACTCCCCCTGCCTAGTAGATAACCACATCAAGTTTGAAATGCGGGCCAACTGTTATACATTTGCAGTCTCCGAGCCAATTGATTAGTCAATTGACAAAATATGTATTGCACCTAGCATTTATAAAGCAAAACATGTCAAACAAATCATTCTGTTTAATAACATTATAAAGTGAATAGCTTTTGGATGGTTGACAAAACAAGCAATTTGTAGACCTTCAACACCAGTTATTATGTATTTAATCGATGATAAAAGTAGTCTGTAGTTGCAGCCCCACTTCAAGCCCAAACAATCCGTTTAGTCCGCCTCATGACTAGTAATTGACCTTGATGTGTAAAATGAATGGAATGCCCTTTAAGATCTGCATTTAAACTGGCTAGCATGACCACAGATTGAAATATACTTAATTCTTTTCAGGACCTGTGAACCGTGCAAAATGATAAACGCAGTGGGATAAAGTGGACAGAAATTGTTATAAGGAAATGTCTCCTGACCAGCAAACAGGTCGTTGTCATCGTCAGATTGAACCCCGTTGGATTTGGCAGTGGTGTTGCTGGCCTCCTCCTCCTCCTCACTGAACAGATCCCGAGGCTCTTCATTGGCATGGTCTGGCTGAGAAACTCCTTGACTCACAGCCACAGGGATCTGCAGACAGGAAAGAGACACAGAAACACTTAGTTAATACACAAACGGAAGGGGGGTGCCATTAGAACGGCTGTTATTTTTTCTTATCTCATGACCGTTATAACATTTTACAGACACAGACAAGCAAGAAGAAAGTGGCTGGGTGGGGTCATGTGAGCTGGACATTAGCAAAGTCAAACTTAAGTTCCTTACGAAAAATACAAATTTGTACGGAAGCCAAGAGCAGCCGTGCTTGCAAATATATTTTTTTATGCCGTTATCTCGACGTCACGAGTTAATCTATCTCATAATGTTCTCCGTCAATGACAAGTACCTCTGAATTTTATCTGCATAGGATTTGTTTATATCTTTAATTGTATCTGCACTATCATTATTTTTCTTTTTGTTTTTTAATCACCTTACATTTGCATTTACTCCGTTTAGCACACACTACCATAGTGACAGCTCTCTGTAGTAGTTCTGAAGTTAGACTATTACTTCACAGCTGTGTTTGTGTGTCTTATATTCTTGTGTCTGGCATTGCAGTTGCTACAGGCGCTCCTGATCTCTCATACACATTATAAGTAAGCTAATAACGGGATGTTTTGTTTTCTCTTGATAACGGGCTAATTATCTCGTTTTGACAAAATAACAAAGCTTGTTTTCTCCAGATACCGGTATTAAAAAATAACTGCAAGCACGGTCGTTCTCGGCTTCCGTAAATACTAGCCATCGAAACAAGAGCATCTTAAAATGAAAGCACCAAGACAGGCCTTAAAAAGTCACAAGCAATTCTTAATTTTGCTAACTAACTTCGGCTAAGTTTATGAATCAATTTCGTTGTTTATTTTAAATCTGACAAAATGTCTCGCCTCTCTGACAGTTATTTTGGATGCCATGAATGCAGGTCAGATCAGATAAAGGGGCTGACCTGCTGGCTCGTTCACTTCATATAGATACATAACCGCCACGAAAAGGTAAAAATTCACAAGAATGGGCTGTAAACATACGTTACTGACGAAGATGTCCTCTCCCTCGTCGCTGTCCCCGTCTGCCATGTCAGATAATCCAGCTAGTGGCTCCTCTGTTGCAGGGAAAGGAGGGGGATTCCGATCTGAGCTGGCCGCCATATTCCGTGTTGTGAGAGGGACTGACGTAGGCGGAAGTTGAAGACGCGAGCAAGGTGAACGCAAACGGCCGCAGCGACACCTGCTGGCCCTCGAGCAACACGGCAGGACAATGACAGACAGGCCAGCATTTTTCAAAAGAATTCCCCAAAATAAATGAACGACTATCCATTTTAGTGCGAAGGCTTTGAAACAGCATGTCGACCTGCACATAAGGAAATATTTACAGAAAGAAAATTGTGAAATTGTATTAACTTATACTAATATTAGTGTTTTATTCCATTTAATGTTTGTATTATTTTAAATTGTCTGTCACTGCAGTGCTCAAATGTTTTAACCTTGGTTCAACCACGTAAAGCAAATTTGCAAAGTTTGTCATTATTATTGAATGCTTGAAAGAAGCGGATCTACTGCTGAACATGGATTCACATTTACATTTTATATTTAGGGCTGCCAAAAATGCAGCAAAATGAATCAGCAAAAGTGAAAATGGTGGGGAGTTGTAAATAAAACCCTAATATTTACTTGAGTTTAGTGAGGTGAATACACTGATCTCATGATGTCTTGACGTGGAGCCTCGGATGATTTTGCTCAGCAACACACTGATGTTACATTCAAGGCAACTGAGTGTTTTAAACCTTGACTTTGGGTCTTGACTTACAATTATTTTCACAATTCAATTATCTGGCAAAATTTACTAAATCAATGAATTAATCATTTGATCTAATAAACATCAGAAAATAGTGAACCCTTTAATAGCTTGATTTGTCCGAGCAACACACCAAAGATATTCAGTTAAATTTCATAGATGACTAAAAAAAAGCAGCAAATATTGCCATGTTAGAAGCTGGAACCACAACAAATTTAGATTATTTTTTAATTGCTGAAATGATTTATCTATTATTAAAATTGATGATTAGTTTTCTGTTGATTATTTGATCATTTCTGCTCTACTTGACAGCAGAATAAGGATTTCTATTACAACTACATCAACTCCCAAGGTGCATGGAGAAAAAGTCTAAAGTGGTCAAAACTACATGTGGGAGAAGTTTGCCATCAGGGCTTTCTGCCAGAAGAGAAGTCAGGTAACGTAGTATAATGAGTCCATGTAGTAAGGAGGTCAGGATGGATGCATTCCCAGAGGAGATTGCCGTTTGTGTACCGTGTGAAACCATACTTTTTTTAACAACCATAATCGTTTGTTGAACCTAATCAAGTAGTTTTGATGCCTTAATCTAACCAAACTGCGTTAACCACATATTAGAAAGGGTTTCTGGTAGAACTATGGTTGCAGTTTGGTTCGGTTGGTTAGGTTAAGAAAAAGATCATGGTTAGGGTTAAAATAATTAGTCAGCGCTGAACTATAGTATGTAATTGTTTGCCTAGTCCTAACCAAAAACAGCCATTTCACAATGTTAACCACGTTATGAAGCCTACTGGCAGAAAGCCTTAAAGGCCACGTGCATGTCAAAACTCCAGCAACACCTGTAGTATGAGAAAGAACAGAGGAAGAACTTACGGAGAGGCCTTCATCAGGGTCATCATAAAACATCACAAAGAACATAATATACACAACATGGATCAAATATGGTGTCAACCATGTCCTCACTGGGCACTACATTGCTTTTCTGCCAGTTTGCAAAAGTGCTCATCCTGAAGCCACATGACACCATACTCCCAGTCCATCTGATATGTGTAGGTTCCCCATTGTGTGTGGCTGTATATGATTGGTTGTTTATTAGTTTTCCTTTTAAAAAGGTTTGCTGCTTCGTACCTACCCTATTTACACGTCCTTTTTAAAAGGGAAACGCTGGTATTTTAGAGTAAGATCGTTTCATCTTCCTGCAACAACTCAACTTCTTGCAAGACTTCAGAGCGAGACTTTGTTTCTGGTTAAACAAAAATGACCTTTCTATTTAACAAAAACTTCTTTCTCTGTAGGAATCATTTCCATAATGTTGTCAGACACTTAGAATAACACTCTCAGTCTGTCAGTGGCAAAAACAAGCACTTTTAGCGGACGTGCTTTTCATGGGTATTGCCCCAAAGGATTACGTACAGCCCGTTTGCAGAGGCTGGTGGAGGCGATCTACTGGACCAGTTCCAAAACGTTTGGTAACGGTTAGTAATGTCGACCCCAAAATTTGTAAAAAATAAAATTAAAGAAGTAGGCCACAAGCCGAAACACGTAGGTCTCACAATCAAGTTGTTCTATATACTACAAGTGCTGCTGTAGTTTTTACCTCTTGAGCTGTACCTGACTTTCCCAGTAGTCACAGTACTGTGGGGCAACTGTGCAGTACATACTGTAGATTCTGGATTGTGTATTACTGATAACAACCTATTTCTGTACACTCAAGTGATCAATAAATGCCATGTTAACACTAGATACATCCTGATTATGTCTGATGAAAAGAAGACGAGCAGAAACATTTACTTTGTTAGTATTCATAATAGTTTGTATACACAATGTATAGGAGCACCAATAAAAAAACATCTTTTTTTCCCAAACCTTTTTCAACGTTTTTTAAAAAGCCACAGATTTTTTTCTACAGAAAGCAAAGAAAGCTCTGTACATGAACAAGCAACAACAGAATTCCTCATCATGAGTTGCGACGTAAACAACTCGGCTGCTCAAATTCGTATCATCTCTGAAGCAAAAAACAACAAATAAACAACCAAAAACATAAAAAACAAGACCAGCTGCCTGCTGCTTACCTAGGACACTACGTTACACAAACAGCTTTTGATATTTAAAACACAAGATATGTAAGAAATGTACTTTTCAAAAATTGTGAAAAAGTGCAATACAGGTTCAACTGTTTACAACTCAATAGATCATTTCCCAAATGGAGTCCGGTGCTTTTTCTCCATCCTTTGTTTTGAATCATTTTTTTCCACAAACCTTGTTCCTTGTTTGTATCCATAGTTAAAATCTCTTACAGTTATATTGACATTCATGACGATGTACATTTATGGAAACATGGTATTCACAAAAGTAGAACAAATTACTATGATTGCAAATGACACATTTCTTTGGGTAAGAGGGTAATGAAAAACTAGTTTCTTAGATTACCTTTTTTTTTTCCTTTTTACATCGGATTTGTGTATAGAACAAGCTTCGTGGGTTTTTTTCTTCATACAAAAACTACCATGTAAAAAAAAAAAAATCTGGGAGTCCCATTCAAAAGGCCAACATCTTTGCATCTTATAAGATTTTTAAAAGAACCAGGGCATTTAATGAAGAACAGCAGAAAATACAGCAAACACACTCCCGCTGTGGGAAAATGCACACGTGGTTCAGCAGTACAGACGTCTGAAACCAAATATTGGTTTTTGGAACGACACACACATTCGACCAAACTTCTCGTATAAAAGATAACTCGTCTGTTGCAGGTGATTGATTGACTGACTGACTGGGTGCCATGTGAGGTTTCTTTTCTTTTCTTTTTTTTTTTAGGAAGGATGGGGGTCAGCGCCCTGAGTCCTAGGTACCCCTGACCTGAGAGGAGATACTGTCAAGTCCCACAGAGCTGTATAGAAACTGCCATGGCGGCGAATGACAGCACAACTCCCAGCGACATCTGCGGCGAGCCGAGTCGTCTCGACTGTCCAACATACAAACATGTTGGTAAGGCTTTTAAAACGGATCTCCCACAACAAACAAAAGACTGAAAAAGAAGACGTTTTAATGTACAAAGCGGGCAACACAATGCCAGAAAAGAATGTACTGTAAAAACACATCAGGCTTCTCTCTCCTTTTGATATGAAAACTGAGCTTCAGGACTCATTTCCAGTCCCACTTTCATCCCAAATAATAATAATAATAATAATAATGAAATATGGGAAACATAAAAAAAACGAGGCAGTTTAAAAAAAAAAACACAACATATGTACATGTTTATAAGGATATGTGTGTAAAAAAATAATACAATAACATAGAAAATAATAAAAAGTCATGGCACAATATATGACACAAGGGGATTAAAAACAAAAAAAATGACCACGTTTATGTATAATGTAAGCCTGTAAAGGGGGGGCAGATATCCAATGTTCACTTCACTGAAACGGCCCAATAGATATATAAAATGCACAAAGAAAACACTAATCAAACAAACACTGTGTGTAGACTGCGCCGCATGAGCACCAACATCAAAACCAACATATTTTTGGACTTTCTCCTTTTGACTTGACATTGAATCATCTTGAGTGCGAGTTTGCAACAAAAAACTACCATACTTATTTTTGCTGAGGAAAAAATTCACAATCTTCCGGTTGAAAGCGACCAATGTTTTAAAAGTTCATTGTCTCTGAGAATGGCTCTTCATAAAAAGATGAAGCGTGTCACTTTTTCTTCCCGCTCATGGCAATCTCCTTCCTGAGACTGAGCAAGTTAAGCCGAAAAAAGTTCCTAAGTTTCAGTCTGGAGTTTTTGTTTTTATTTTTTTCTCTGCAGGGGGACGCAAGAGTTTTCTTGGGCACAAGACGCCATTTTGTGTCCACCAGCCTCTGGTTCCCAAGGTTTATGTTTGGGTGCGTTTGTTTGACTTACGAGTGTGTATCTTTCTATATGTACGTGTGGATGACAGAGAAAGTGTGTCTGCGTGTGTGAAGGTGTGTGTGCATGCTCATGGCGCTGTGGTGATGGCGTTCAGGTCCTTCATCAGGCCCTCGAGGTGGGCCATCTCCTCGGTCAGCTCATCGGGCTCGTAGCTCTGAGGGAGAGGAACAGGGTTACTGCGAGGGGCGGGGGAGGGGCAGGGGGGGAGGGAGGCAAGCACCTGGAGGGAGGGGAGGGAGGGAGAAGAAGGGAGGAGAGGAGAGGAGAGGAGGAGAGGGTCAGTCAGGGAACTTTGAAAGGATGGGGGGAGTTGTATGGGTGAGGCGAGGCGAGCTGGGGGGATGGGTCAACGGGACTGAAGCAGAAACCAAAACAGAAAGGAGGCAGCAGACGAAAGCAAAACATCCAGAACCAAAGTGAAGCCCATGTCAACAGATGGTCAACAGCCAATCAAGGATTGGGAGATGGAGAAAAGATTCAATGGTAAAAATAAAATCATTCCAGTTATGGGTTTGGTTAAGATCATTTGGTAAAAGTTAATGAAGTGATCAAAAAGCAGCCGACAACGGCACAAAAAAATGGTGAGATTGAAGTTGGAAAGAATAAAAAGAGAGAAAGAACAAACAGTCAAATGTGGTTAAAACCAATGTCCACTTCAAAGTAACTGTATAACCCAGTGCCCAAAGAAAAAATCTGACATGGATTTGGAAGGAATGTGTGATTGGTATTGTTTTAAAAGTAAATAGTAAATATTAAATATTCGCCACCATTAGCCCTGGTAAAAACAGACTGCGTAGCTACAAGCAGCCAGCGTGGGGCGCTATACTCACGCTGTCTACATCTTCGAGCATCTTGCTGGTCTCTGGCACATCAGGGGCGTTGGGCACAGTGACTACCACTGGTGTTCGTGTCCGTCCTAGTGTTCCAATACAGGCTGTTTTCACAACGTGGGGGTGAGTAGGAGGCCCTGAATGCGACAAATGCACAGAAATACACAGTCAGTGAAGGCAACACAAGGCATCAATTGAACTGGACTCACGTATTGGTCAAACTGCTTAAGAGTCAGGACTTATTATATTACGTATTCTTCATTCTTCATCAAAGTCAACAAATCCCATAAAACACCAAAACCAACAATGAATTGATCACTACTAATACAGCGTATTACCTCTGTGCCATAAAGTTCCATTGTTGTCCAAAAACAATTTAAAATACATAGCTTAAAAATACATAACACAGCTTAAAAAAGAATCCCCAGGAAATTGAGGAACATCTGCTAGAACCTACAGTGCCCAGCTGTTCAAATAAATGATTTTGTCTTTTAGTATATATAAGATTTAAATCTTCAGCAGGAACCAGTGGGCTTGAGCTGACTGCTACAGACAGGCTGAAGAAGTCTGAAAGTTGACGAACTAAAGCACTGTTGATTTTGGTCTTCTCATGGAATTTGTAGACAAAAAAAAGATTATTGACAATGTGAATGAAATGGAGGGACAAGTAGCTTACTGAGGTCAATTGTAGAGATTTCCAATATTCCAATATTTACACACGATAAGCATTATTGATCCAGTTTGTAATTGTAATGCTTTGAATAATAATTTAATTTGGAAGAGAAAGCTTTACATCATAATATCTGCACCAATAGACAATCAGACAACAAACAAGTTTAACATTCTTGATTTGTTCTTATAAAAATATATTCATCATGTAATGCAACCTATTGATTCTCTGTTGATTTTTATTCAAACAATCTGTACCTTAAATGATTATTATGTGTGTGTGTTTCTGCTCACCAGTCTGAGCCAGCAGGGGGGTGCTGGGCAGGGCTGGCGACTCGTATGATGGATGGCTGGTTGCCGGGATCGCAGGTACGGCGAAGCTCTTGAGTGGGTGGGCGTGGGCGTGCGGGTGGGCCGAGCGGTGGGGGGGTAGGTTGCTGGAGTAGCTGGGTTCTTCTTCTGTGGTGGTGGAGCCGTGGTAGCTGCCCTCAGGGTCGACCATGATCTCTGAGGGGCAGGAGGCCTGGGAGGAGGCGGCGGCTGGAGGGAGGGGTTCCGAACTGGGGGTATTCCTCACCGATTCTGGGGGATTACGGAGAGACAATGAGCCGACGGGTTTACAGGCTAACAGGGATTTTCAACCCGCTTTATACAGTCTTTATACATGTGAATATATACTTGGCAATAAACCATTCTGATTCTGATTCTGATACTGCTTCATACAGTCTTTTACATATATACTGTATTAAAGGTGATTATGTTAATCCTTATATTGGGAAAAGTCCCTTATGGACTGTGTAATATGTGAAGGGGCTTCTCTCTTTTTTTGTACACTATATGCAAGGAGAGTACAAAGCACTAGCACTAAAAACAAGTCATCAATAAATGTTAATTGATAAAGCAGAAAATTGTCAACAAATGTGATAATCGAAGTAATTTTGTACATTTTTGAAGCCGCAACCAGCAAAGTGTTAGTATTTTTACTTCCTGTTTACTTTATAATCTACAAAATGATTACACAATGATCAAAACAATAATCCATATTTTTTGTCAATTGAACAATCAACAGTTGAGCCCTCTGAACTGTTCATGCACTGTAACTTAACAACCAGACTGCAAAAATTGAAAAATCATTAGCAAGTTTGACTGCATCCCTGGTGGTGAAGTTCAGTTTCCATTGGTAAAAGGTTGAGATGAGTAGTAGAGAGCATAAAAAATGATTTCAGAAGGCAGCGAGGTCAGAGAAGAGTGGTTAGTAACACTTTGGAAAACTAAAATATGAACAAAGCAAGATGGCATCTGCATGTGAATGAATGACTATGGCCAGGTCCGTCCTTCTCCCGCTGTCCAGCAGGCGGCAGTGTCTCACCTGTGGAGTCCACCCTGTCTAGATGGGAGATGGGGGTTGCGCAGGTGTGCGGGCGTGAGTGCCCGCTGCCCTGGTGGTAGAGGTAGCTGCGTGTCGGCGACGCCAGGCTGCCCATGTGATAATGGTGGTGATGGTTATCAAGGGAATGGATGGGGTGAGCACTAATCACAGCTGTGAATGGAAATGGACATGGATACACAAAAACACACACACACACACACACACACACACACACACACAAGATGAGATGTTTAACCATCTGTAATGATGATGGGTGTGGAAGTATTGCTTATGAGACACACACACACACGCATTCTTCTGTAATAATCACACTTAAATATTCTCTGTCTGTCACCAAATTTAAGATGGAAGAAATTCAGATTTACTGATAACAGTAAACAGTACTGATTCAGAATTTTGTGGGAAGAATGAAATTGACTTGTTCTCTTGATTAGACAAACAGTAGCATGAGATATGTGGAAATTGGTAATTTGTTAAAAAAATCTTTGTGCTCAAATCTTCTAAGTTTATGTGATTTTTTTCCAAATCAACTGCTCACTGTGTAAATTATAACAACCTCACTTATCACTCTCTCTCTCACACACACACACACACACACACACACACACTTACGCTGAGGCGGCTGTGCATCAAAAGGCATCATCATTTTAGGCCTCATCCCTCGCCGGCCTGCTAGTGTAGACATGCTGTCCTCTGATTCGTGGCCTAAAAGGTATGGTGGAAACCAGCCAATCAGATAGAGCTGCTACTCTACTAATGATCCGTCTGCAGACCTCAGGATTCTTAATCAATTTTATGTTATTGGGTTTTGATTGCATTTCCAAATAGCACACTAAGCATTCTTTTATTATGAACTAATTCTATCTGGTGGATTTACTGTACTTGCAGAAAGTTGCAGTATTGGCAGTGTGTGCTTGCAGCAAAAATGACAAGTAATGGGCATTATGTGTGAAAAGCATGAAATGTTTTGCATGAAAATCACAGCACAGAATAAAACAACAGGAAACACATGTTGACACCTTCAAATTCCCCAATAATCCTCCAGCCGTGCTCCTGTAAGAAACCCTGACGGTATTAACACATTTCCTGCCAAAAAAACATCTGTTTTCTTAGACAAGCTGCCAAAATGTACTTTTCCTGTCTCCCTGCCATTATTATGCTCAGGCAGCAAGGGTGAAATTTCACTTTGATCTCTTTCCCATAACATCAAATGTTAAGTCTTCCCCCTTGGGCAAGACTAACCACGGTAGGAGTTGCGCCGCTGCTGCAGGTGGGGGTTGGCGTCCAAGCCACTGTCAGCCGGCGTGATGTCCTGCGAGGTGCGGGGGATGGGTGTTTCCGTCATGACTGGGTTGGGGTCTGG
Source organism: Nannoperca obscura (assembly GCA_036024295.1). Classification (NCBI taxonomy): domain Eukaryota; kingdom Metazoa; phylum Chordata; class Actinopteri; order Centrarchiformes; family Percichthyidae; genus Nannoperca; species Nannoperca obscura. Next base: position 22,594 of record JAVQJL010037520.1, read on the forward strand.
CGACTTGTCCATGGGTTTGAGTTCCAGCCTCTCGTGGTGAATCCAGAGATCAGGTGGCTTCAGGTCTTTGGAGTTTCCCTTGTATTTGTGGGAGCCGTTTGAGGACTTCGAGGCAGCTCGCTTTCTGCAGGAGAGAACACCGAGGAAACGGTGAAAGACTGACCTCGTTTACAAAGAGCAGGTGTCCAAAGTAGTCAAAGTAGAAGGAAGAACAAGCACGGAGAGTTTTGAAACAAAAAGAGGACAAGAAAGTTAAAAGTGTGTCTGAGTTTCTTACTTTTTCTGGTGGGACGTGGTGCGCCGCGTGCACAGGAAGGCCCCCACCACCACCACGATGATGGTGAAGGCTCCCACTGAGATGATGATGACAATGACCAAGATGTGATTTTCGCTGTTGCCTCCCACCCCTGATTTACCTCGAGAGGAGAAAGACTGGATTAGACAGGATGCATTTATAAATACCTCTTCAAAGACACACGGTGAGTCACTAACAGGGGAACATGGCACATCTAACTACGCCAAAAATATGGGGGAAAAAATGCTGTTGAAATTGTAGATTTCAAAATAGAAAAAGGACATAATTTTCATCTGTTTTAAAGTCCAACTTTGTGGACACAATCACATCATGATTTTAGTTGCCATAGTGTCAGACTGAGGGCATGGTAGCTGTTAAAAGAAGGCGGGCAGGAGGAAAATCTTACCAACTGCAGTTCCAGGGTCCTGTGGATTATGGCTGCCTGGAGGCCCCGGCTTTGGTGGAGGATTTGAGGCTGATTCAAAATGGAAAAAATACGTTCTACTGAAATTCTCCTCAAGTATTTTTATAGCATCTTCACCCATCACATTTAGGCTAATGTCAAACCTTCATGAGATAATATTATATTTCTACAAGCACAAACAGATTTTGCCAGTCATGCAGCCCCAGTTTTAACCAGCAGAGAAGATGGAAATCTTTAGAAAGAGGTGCAGAGTCAGCAGTGAAAGTGTGGAGGGGGAGTTTACCTTGGTCATTAGCCATTTTGTCAGAGGACTCAGCTTAACAGGCCAAAGGAGAGCAGGGAGGGAGAGACAATAAAAAGCAAAAAACAGGTTAGCTGAAAAGAGCAGCAAGGGAGAAAGAAATAGAGCGAGAGAGAAGGATCGTGAGGAGGAGGAAAGGGGCAAAACTAGAAGAATGAGAAATGGTGAGAAAACCAAACAGCAACGGTGTACTACAGACACAGCCAGGCTGACATCAAGTGCAAAGCATCAAAATAACTAACTAATAATTAGAAACATGTCCTACAGATAGTTCAATAAAACAGTAAAAACCTTTACTCAACATCCCATGAGTAAATGTCTCCTTAACAAGGATGCAGCCTTCAACAAAATAAGCTGCCACAACCTAAAACGGCTTTTTTACATTTAGAGTTGGATGCCAATTCACTGACCAGACGTTGCAGTAATTTGGTCATCCCCAACCAATCTACAAGGCTTGGGAAACAGCCCTGTCTTGGCTCTCAGGAGACTTTCTCACAGCAACTTCATCAGGAGAATTTGTCAAAAGTGTTGACTAGAAAATGTATTTAAGAACTGGTGGCACATCGTGATTTGTAGAGAGTTTAGGGGAAAATCCATTCTTGGAGAGCACCATCGACACCATCAGCTTGGGATTTGGTTTGTGCGGTAATAACAGGAGGTTTTTGTGTAAAGAACTATTTTAACTATATAAATAAAACTATATAAATAAAATTGAATTGAATTGAAATTGAACTATGAAAAACCCTTTACTAGATCATAATTCTTGCAACATGAGGACCTTTGCTGTGCCACTCAAAGTCAACTCTTAAAGCTGCATTATTGATTCTTTTGGACACTTGAGGGCAGAATATCTTCATAGCAAAGTAACAAACACACAGACTGTATGTATTATTGTCTAAGGCTGCATTCAGACCAGTTTTAGCACTGTGTGAAATAAAATGCAGCCCTTTTATTTATTTGAATGGAGAAGTTGATCCTGGCTCAACTTATGCCGCATCGCAAAACATAATCTGTCAATCGTATACATGCACGCACACATTCCTGTGCATGAAGCTTGTATTTCTACTGTTCCCCTCACAATCTGAGAACTAAATTAGCATTCATTCGGAGTCATGTTTGTGGCGACCTGATTGATGTAAATTCAATATTTATTCTCTCTCTTTTGAGCTCCACCAGCTCCACTTGAACTGTCAAAAGGGTGAATGCAGTTTCACTGTACCACTGGTCCTCATCGTGTTCCCATCTTGCCTTGTTTTCCAAACTTACTCTTTGGAGTGCGGAAATGAACGGCCTCAGACATGGGACCCATGCCCTTTGAGTTTCGGGCCTGGATCTTGAAGTAGTAGGTGGTGTCCAGCGTCAGCTCCTGGATCTGGTGGGTCAGGCGGTTGCCCACCACTGGCTCAATAACCCAGTCGTGGACCACAGCATTTACATCTGTACTATAGTAGATGATATAGCCTGCAGCAGGAAAGGTCAGAAAGAGAGACAATCTGTTAAGACTGAGGCTTTACTGCTGTGCAAAATTTGATCAATTATAATGTTTTTGCACTACTTGGCTTAATTCTTCCACTCTTTATTGGATTTCTATAATTCACTGCATTATGTAAAAATGTTTAAGGCTGGAGTGCAGCAATTAGATGGAGATGGAGGCTCCATGACTGCATAAAAATCCGGAAAAATGCATGGAAAACATTTTTCTTTGGACATTATACACGTTCATAATAATTTTGTGTGGATCAATTCTCCACCTAAATGTGCTTTCGTTATTTCATCAGCCAACATTAAGTGGAGAGTTGTTACAAAGAGTTCTAAATAGTTCAAATTAAAAACATCAATTCAGAAATCTGACTTTGTTCAGTCCAGAAACAACAGATTATATATATATATATAAAAATATATAAAATTATATACTTTATATATATTTTTTATATAAAATATATAAAAAATGTGTTTCTGCTCGGTCTCCTATATTTTTTAAAAAATAATTTAAAAAAAATAATTTTAAAATTTAAATTTAAATCTTTTTTTTTTAATAATTAAAAAAAAAAAAAAAAAAAAAAA
>JAVQJL010037521.1:0-13336 GCA_036024295.1 Nannoperca obscura
ATACTTTATAAACATTTAGCTAGTTTTAACTGCTTTATATACAGTTAGCTAGTTTTAACTACTTTATATACAGTTAGCTAGTTTTAACTACTTTATACACAGTTAGCTAGTTTTAAATACTTTATATATAGTTAGCTAGTTTTAACTACGTTATACACAGTTAGCTAGTTTTAAATACTTTATATATAGTTAGATAGTTTTAAATACTTTATATGCAGTTAGCTAGTTTTAACTCCGTTATACACAGTTAGCTAGTTTTAAATACTTTATATATAGTTAGATAGTTTTAAATACTTTATATACAGTTATCTAGTTTTAACCAATAACTGGTTAGCTCCTCCCCACTGGAGTCTCTCCACCAATTACTAATCGGTTTCTCCCCTTTTAGTAATTACACTGGATATACGATACAATTAAATGTAAAACAGGGACACACAGCCAGCATCCAATCACGTGGCAGCGTCTGCCCCCAAGCTGAATGTGATTGGCTTGACAGCTCATTATACACATGACTGAGTCTCAGGTAACGGAACTGATTGGTTTGCTGAAGGGAAATTAAAATGTAATTGGTTGAAGTTGAGGGTGAAATAGAAATAAGGATGTTTGGTTTAAGGTGGAATATGCTAATTACACTTGTTCACTCATGCTTTCAGTGGAGATTTTAAAGAAAAGAATCAGTGCAGAATTGAATTTTCGGGGTTGGGGTTGTAGGTGCCTGCACCCATATTGATGGGATAATCACAATCAATACAGTTGAACAATCACAAAAAACTCTGCTTTATAAACACTTAATTATTACAGATATTGTGCTGTTAGCATGCTAACAGACAAGAATTGACCCGAGATTGTTTCTTTACTGACAAAACCCTTTTCAACGCTGCTTCTGTCTCCGGTCAAACTCCATTTGTCCGCCAGTTATCTTCATCTCGTTCAGATAACTGCAGCTCCATGTTTACAGGAAGACACAAAGAACAGAGGAGGAGGAAGAAGAAGAAGAGACACAACATTATAAACACAGTGCACAGCAGCCATTTTTACAACCTTTAACTCTCCACCTTTCTTCCTACCTTCTTTCTCTTCACCCTCTATCCTCCTATCTTCCTCCTTTTCTTTCCTACTTCCTGATTTCCACCTGTCCTCCTCTTCTTCCTCTGGTCTCCTACCTTCTTTTGTCTCCTTCCCTTGTTTCTCTTCCCTCACCTCCTTCTCTCCTTGTCCTACTAACGACAGAGTGAAGTCTTGTCATTTTCTCATCTCGCTCTCTCTCAGGATTTCCTTTCATCCCTCCGTCAACTGCCGTGTGTGTGTGTGAGTGTGTGTGTGTGTGTGTGTGAGTGTGTGTGTGTGTGTGTGTGTGTGTGTACGTATGTGTGTGTGTGTTAAGTTCACCTTGACTTCAGTGGACCTGAATTGTTTCCTCTGTGACAGAAAGACTCCATTTCATCTCATGTCTCTCTCTGTTTTCTCTTCTCCTCCTTCCCCCTCTCCTCGCTGCACCTCTTCCTCTCGTCTCCTCTCACCTTCACTTCTCTTCCCTCATGTCTCCCCCTTTCTTCTCCTCTCCTCTCTGCTGTCCTGCTCTTGTCTCTTTGAATTACTTTGTCTCCTCCTCGTTTTCTATCCTCCATCTCTTAGTTTCCTCTCCTCTATTGTTTCTTCTCCTCTCGTCCTCTTCTCTCTTGTCTCCTCTCCTCTGCTCTCTTGTTTTCTCTCCTCCCCTCCTCTCTTGTTTCCTCTGCCCTCCTCTCCTCTCCTCTCCTAGTTTCCTCTCTTATTTCCTCTCCTCTCCTGTCATTTCCTCTCCTCTCTTATTTCCTCTCCTCCTTCTACTCTCCCCCCCCTCTCGTAATCTCTCCACTCGTCTGTCAAATCTCTCGCTCCTCTTCGCCTCCTTTTGATGATGGATGCTCCGTTGCCGCGGTAATCTGATGGATGGTTAACCAGCCGACACACACATCAACCTGATTTCAGAAACACACACACACACACTCTGTTGGCCAGATCTTATTTGTTCAGGCAGGATCGCGGGTTCGAATCCGGGCCGACGCGACCTTCGTCACACATTCGGTCTCCGGACTTCTGATGACAAAAAAACTCAAGTTAAATCAAAATTAAAACACGAAATTAAGTGAAGAAAATTGTGATTCAAAGCCAAAGGCTCCATCCCAACAGATAGTTTCCCTCGGCATTGGTTGCCAAGACAACAGGCAACTTTTATGCTAATATTACTACACACACACACACACACACACAGAGTGTCTGAAGCTGGTGATGGTTATGAATGACCCAGATATGAATCATAATTAAAGGAGTATTTCCCCAAATTAACTTTCTGTAACAAGAGGAAATGGGCGTGGGAGTGTGTGTGTGTGTGTGTGTGTGTGTCGTCCTTGGGTTCTGCCAGAAAAGATGAATGAGCTGTAATTACGCTGATCCAGAAGATAATAGCAGGAGGAAAAGGAAGAAGAGGAAGAGGAGGAGGAAGGAGAGCCAAGGTTGAACCACCAGAGCAGGTTTAACAAAAGCTTATGAAAAATTCACTCGTGAAAACATTTCACATTTCTGGGGTTAAACATCGAGTTTCGGACGAGAATTTAACGTTAGGATGGATGTTTCTGTAACTTCATGTATAATCTGGCACATTTCACCTGTAAAATCTCCTATTATTCATTAAATTTGATTAATCTGTGTGGTGTCTGAGGCCGAAGCAGAAACACGAAGGTGCTGAAGGACCTTGGAGGTTGTATTTAGTATTTAGAGCGTCGCACCTGAGTTTAGTTCCCAAGTTTAGTGCTTTGTCTTTGTTTAGCCTTCCCTTTAGTTTTTGAGTTTAGTCTCTGGATTTACTTTATGAGATTAATTTAAATTTAATTCCCAAGTTTAATTTGTTAAGTCCCTGAATGTATTTCCTAAAGTTTAGTTCTCTGCTTTAGTCCCTGAGTTTAGTCCCTGACTTTAGTTCCCAAGTCTACTTCCTGTGTTTTGCCCATGAATTGAGTCCCCGAGTTTAGTTCCCAAGTTTAGTATCTGAGTTTAGTTCCCAAGTTTAGTACCCAAGTTTAATTCCCAGGTTTAGTTCCTAAGTCTAGTTCCTGGGTTTTGCCCATAAATTCAGTCCCTGAGTTTATTTCCCGAGTTTAGTTCCCAAGTTTTGTGCCCATGTTTAGTTCCTGTGTGTTGAGTTCCCAAGTTTAGTGCCTTTGTTAGAGTTAATTTCCTGTGTTTAGCCGTTACTGTGGTCCCTATTTTAGTTTCCTGGTTTTAGCTAATTTCTCAAGTTTGAGATTATTTGGTCAAAGGAGCTTGTTTGATCATCGAGGCAGTGTTTTGTTTACTGCAATACTTCGGTCACTGAGTTTAACCCCTAAAACGAGTTTCTGACTTTAGTTCCTTACTTTAGTGTCTGAGTTTAGTTATTAAGGTTATTAGTTATTAAGGTTATTCCCTGAGTCCTCCTTTCAGCCTCTGGTTCTAGTTCCTGTTGGGTCCAAATGGCTCATCTGAGCAGGGAACTAGGCGGAACTGGGTAAGAAACATATCAGTCTAAAAACAAAACTGTTTCCATATAAATTGACATCTTGACTTTTGTGGACTTCAGTGGACGAGACGGAGAGGGAGCTCTGATTGTTGGGCTCCCTGTAGTTCCAGCTCTGTGCGGCTCATCAGTGATCAAGCAGAGGATGTTGCATCACTGTGAGGCCTCTTCAGTGTGTTCATCGCTGCCCTCAACAGGACAAACCCAGAACCATTGTGATAAAATACAAGAAAGAAGAGGACTCAGGAGGATCAAAGCTGCTGCTGCTGCTGTGGTTTCCACCGACGGGACTCAACAATACCGCGCCTGCTGGGAGGAAGAGAAGAAGAATGGCAGGTTGCAGGGAACTGACCTGCAGGCGGCGGTGACAGAGGATATATTATACTGTTGCACACAGAGTGAGAGAGAGAGGCAGCTGAGTAACAGCACACTATCAGTTATATTTAATAGTTTTTATAATCTTGCAGGGAAGGCGACACAGAGACCCTGAGCATCATCAGTCACAAAAAAGCACTCCCAAACTTTATTATATATCACTTTATGTGCAATAATCCAGCTTTATCGAGACAGATAAATACATTTCCCAGGTTCTGTCATGTGTCTCTGCGCTAACTGGTAACTCTTGGTATGTGTCAGTATTTAAATGTATCAAAATTGTATTTGTTCATCTTTTAATTATATAATTAATATAATATATAATATATATGTATTTATAAGATATCTGCGTTGGTCTTTTATTTATACATTTACACATTCATGGTCTCCAGAGGATGAAGCCTACTGACTTGGGTGATCCCTTTACTTATCCCTAAAACTTTGCTTGTTGACTAAAGTACCTGCACAGCTCATGACGTTCCCGCTTTGTGTCGCTGTTGTTGACTTTATTTATACTCGTTTTCGTTCATTAGCTGTGGATGTTGTTCTGTTCTACCTTTAAAAGCCTCTGATTGCTGTAGAGTGCAGCTCTGGAGAGTCCGAGAGGGGAGCAACCCAACACGACACAGTACAGGTGGCATCCACACGCCTGTGTGTTGCGTTCATGTTCAGTCACGTAAATAACAAACAACGCATCAAGTATGATGTGACCGACCTCGACACAAACCCAAACATCATTTCTACATTTTTCCAAACCCTCTAGTAAGTTTGCATTCATCAATTGCAACTTCATCAATACTGTTTTGATCATATGGGTTTAGTGAGTTTTGTATCTGCCGTCAGAGATGAATGAGTTTCTCTGGAGACTGACTCTGGATCTGTTTTGGGGTTTTGGGGCCTCGTGGTTTGTTGTGATGTCGCTGTGGGGATTTGAAGCAGTGCTGCCATATCTATATTAAAGGATTATTGACACATGTTAACTGATGCTCCTTCTGCAGCTCTGATTAATAATCCTCCTCACAGATCAATCGCTGGGATCAATATACAAGCATCTGAGACGTCAACAAGGTGGTTTCCGTGTGGAGAGGAAATCAAGGCTGCATGTTTTATCAGTAGGCTTCGGGGGGATCTTAATTAATCGACAGGTTTGGTGGAAAAGAGAGGAAAAGTTGAAATCCCACAATGTAAAAATACTCCATTACAAGAGTTCTGCATTAAAAATGTGTTATCTTAAATTATTATCAGCAAAACGTACTGAAAGTTTCAAAAGTACAAATATTTATTATGCAAAATATGACCTTTCAGAGTATATATATAATATTCTATTGGAAATTAATTAAGGATGTTGTGGAGTAGAGTACAAAACAAACTTTGCATCTCTTTGTGGCTGTTTTGTGTCTCTTTGTGGCTGTTTTATATCTTTTTGTGGCTGTTTTATGTCTCTTTGTGGCTGTTTTATATCTCTATGGCTGTTTTATGTCTCTTTGTGGCTGTTTTATGTCTTTTTGTGGCTGTTTTATGTCTGTTTGTGGCTGCTTTATGTCTCTTTGTGGCTGTTTTATGTCTCTTTGTGGCTGTTTTATGTCTCTTTGTGGTCTTTGTGGCTGTTTTATATCTCTTTGTGGCTCTTTTATGTCTCTTTGTAGCTGTTTCATGTTTATTCGTGGCTGTTTTATGTTTATTTGTGGCTGTTTTATGTTTATTTGTGGCTGTTTTCTGTCTGTTTGTGGCTGCTTTATGTTTATTTCGGTGTCATCTTGCAGGTGAAGCCCAAGGCCCAGGGCCCCGTGCCCCGTGCCCCGCAGGCCCGCTCAGTTATCCATTCATGTTTCTGGGTGTTTCTGGGTTTGATGCTTTCAGCTTTCATCAGTGTGTTGTGTAAATGTGATCACCATAAAACAAGAGAGAGAAATAAGATTTGTTCTATATTACATACATTTTTTTGTACATATGCAGATTACATGTTTTAAAAGTATGCAGAAATCTAAATTACATGTTTGACACTTTATGTGCAGAGAAGTTAAGTGATTTTCTATTAAAAACATGTTTTTTTCTTGATTCTAAGTTTACAGAAAACAAATGACGTGTTGCAGATCAATGTAAATGTAGATCTCTTGTTTCATAAGCAGCTTCTTTCTGTTTGTTTCTGTTTCTTCCTTCAGACTCAGCTGAAGAAGCAACAGTCTAAACATGGAGGTCTGAACATCACATATTGATGACGGTCCAATCAGCACGCAGCCGGTTCCCCTGCTGACGAGCTGTAGATGTGAGGTGAAGCTGTGATGAAACACACACACACACACACACACACACACATAAACACACTCTCACAGCATGAAGCACGAACAGTGAGCGCCCTCTCTGCTGAATGTTAACGTGATTTATCCAAATAACACCAAAACCACAAGCTCAAAACTGCATGTTAGCATGGTGGACAGCAGAACAACACCTAGCTTATACGCTACACTATGCTACTATGCTAGCAGTACATAGTGAGTTGCCTAAAATGTTGCATGCAGTATGCAAACAAACTCACTAAATATTGACCCTCAAACAGAGTTAACGGTTTAGCTCAGTGCTAACGCGAACAGTGTGTTTTAAACTGGCTTCCTGCACTCTGTGTGTGTGTGTGTGTGTGTGTGTGAGAGCATTTTACAGCAGGGGGTGATGGGAAATTTAAAAGTGAGGACTATGGGTCTCATTATACAAACACACACACACACACACAGTGGACTGTGTGTTAATCCGTGTGGTGGATGTGACGCTTTGACCTTTTCTAGTTAAACCACCTGCTGCTGGAGAAAACCCAGCTGCCAGTCTGACACACACACACACACACACACACACACACACACACACACACTCACACACTCACTCACTCACACACACACAGAAAGGATACAGATTTATTCATACACACATATTCATTGACATAATATATTAACTAGCCCTGTCTACCTCTAACCTTGACTATTAAATGTCCAAACTGTGGCACGACCCTTTGAAGAAATATGAGCGGACTTCGTGTCCTCACTCTCCAAACATGTCCTCGCTCTGTCAGTACAAACACCGGTCGCTCTCCAGGGTCCTGATGCAGCAGCAGGGAGCTGTCCGAGGTGCCTGATCCTGTTCCAATCAGCAGAACCTCTTTGTTAATCATGTTTTGTAATGAACTGACTCATGTTTATATATATATATTTATATAACTGTTTGAGGCTGCAGTTTTGTTAATTGATTCCTGAGCCGACAGTTGTTGGCCGTCCTGTCTGTCAGCCGTCTGAGAGATGGCAGATAATGAAACATTACCTGGGGGGGTCATACAGGAGGAAATAGAGTAGGTAATGAAGGAAACAAGGCTGGACTGTGGAAGGATATTAGGACAGGAGAAGGTAAGGAATGGAAATAAGGAAGTGTGGTAGGAGATGAGGAGGCTGCACACATTAGTATGGCTGCAGCGTAGTTGTGTTAATGTAGTGATCATTAATCACTATTGACTGCGTGGGCGGTCACTGTGATGTTTGGGCCTCTGGATGGTTGACAGCTCACCGAGACAGACATGTCGTAGCTTAGCTGTGTGTGTGTGTGTGTGTGTGTGTGTGTGTGTGTGTGCGTGTGTGTGTGTATGTGTGTGTGTGTGTGTGTGTAATTCTCAGCTTTCTGACAGATTGCTGATTCTACACCTGGATGATTAATACACCTGGAGGAAGAAACACACAAAGAAACAGGCATCTCTGTCTGTGTGTGTGTGTGTGTGTGTGTGTGTGTGTGTGGGTGTAACTTTCTCATGTTGAACCTAATGTGAATTGACACGTGAAAATACCCACAATCCCCCAGGACAGGTCTCTAAGTTCTGTGCTGAGCCGATTACCTGCTGCTGACACACACACACACACACCTTGTACCGTACCTTTGCTATGAAAAGGAAGCAGAGAAACAAAGATGGTTTCTGTTTGGTCTGTCAGTTTGTCTGTAATACTGACCAGAATTGAATTTGATATCTTTATATAACTGAAGTATAATCTGGGGTTTTCCATCAATAACAAAGAGAGACATGTCGGGTTTGTTCTGGATAAAGAAATACTACAAAGAGGTACTTTTACTTTCATGTTTGTGTGAAAATTGGTTTGACTACTGCATGTCAATAAACAGCTTTCATTTCATCAAAGGTTCTTCATATTTACCAAAAGTTATTTGGTTTCCAAGATCAAATACGGCTCAAGCAACACAGTTCGAGCTGTGTGAGTTTCATGGTCTCTTTCATGAGCTAATACACCAGCGGCTCACAACCAGGAGCGCTACTGCTACTAAAACTTCTACAAAACAAATAAACTATCAGCTATGACGAGCCGATGACGTGATGAAGTGAGTCAGTAGATCTCTTAAAGTAACAGCTAAATGTTTGTAACGTCCAAGCTTTTGGAAAAAGGAAAGGGACGTAACCTAAACGCAGACACCTCCAGGACTGGGAGGCTGCACTTAGCTAAATGCTAATCCCACCATGCTAACATGCTCACAGTGCCAATCATCAGCTATCAGGGTGAGATGTTTAGCAGGTATAACGTTTACCATGTTCACCACCTTAGTTTAGCATGTTAGCATGCTAACATTAGCTATATGAGCAGGTCCCTGCTTACATTTCAGACCTCACCCAGTCTTCTACCTAATGATCTACTAATGATCTGGTGCCCGAACTTTTGCTGTGTGTGTGTGTGTGTGTGTGTGTATTGTTATGTTTGGTGCACATGTGTTGTATGTAAATGTGCTTCATAAATGCATTGTACTTGAAGTTTTCCCACAATGCATTGCACAGAATAAATGGCAGAGCTAGTCACAGCTGGAAACATTGAGAAAATTTACAGACGGAGGTAAAGCAGCTCCTCAGGAAACCCCAAGTCATATTAATTAGTATTAAATCATTAAAAACACAGTTTGCTTTCTCTTTGAGATGTTTAATTTGCCTTCCAATAATGTCAGTATATACTGACATTACCTGATATATACCTATATATCTATATATATATAGAGAGAGAGATATAGATAGATGTATTTATCTTTATATCAGTTATCATGTAGTATGGAGCACAGCACACGTCCAGCAGCAGATGTAATAGAAAAGTTAGACTGTGTGTATCATTAGTTTTCCCAGCTGCGACTTCACACAGAGGAGTTCAGGCTAAATTAATCCAATTTCATCATGTTAAAAGTTGTTGGAGCAGTGAGGAGTGAACGCTTCATGCTTCAGCAGCAAAGAGTTCACGTCATTCAAATACAAAACAATTCCTGTTTTCCATAATATCCATTTCATTTACAGAATCTCCCAGAAAGAATAAAAGCTGCCACAGAGGTTCAGAGTGCTTTACAGAGTCTGTGTCTTCCTCCTCCTCCTCATTGTGTTTTACAGAGACTGATGGAAGGATGATGGGTTATTGATAGAGGGGACGGAGGGATCGATAGAAGGAGGAGGGAGGCTGAAACTAGGCCACCCATCTGTTCAGATCCATCCATTTATCTGCTGGAAGTCCGATTTTTAATCTGGACGGAAAGAGCGAAGCAAAGGGAGGAGGAGAAGGAGGAGAGGGAGCAAAACAGTCTGAGAAACAACAGAAATCTGTTCCTGAGTGATGAAGAGGAGGAGGAGGATGAAGGGAAGGAAATAAAGTAGGAAAATAGATAAAGGATGAGGCAAAGCAGGAGAGGAAGCAAAGCAGGACTCAGGTAAGGAAAGGAGGAGGTAAGGGAAGATACAAGGACATAAGTAGATATGCAGGAAAGGAGGTAGATAAGGAAAGCAGGATGTAGAGGAGGAGAGGAGGAGGTGGTCCAGGAGGAAGACGACAAATAAAAACCTGGACAGGAAGCTGTTTGAGTTGATGGACAGGCGTGCAGCGCCCCCTGGTGGCTGCTAGAAAAGCTACATACATCTTCCTCAGACTGACTCCGCCCACGCAGTCTTCACAGATGGACGACGCACACACACACACACACACACACACACACACACACACACACCATTTCATCATAAACTTTATATAAAAGCTCCACATCATTACGCTGATGGAGTTAATACACGATATCCTGTTTCTCTCTCGCCCTCCTGATGAGAATAAATGAGTCCCTCGCCTCAAATGAGAAGGTAATGGAATATTGAATAAATGATGTTTCCTCTCCACAGCCTCTAACCTGTGTGTGTGTGTGTGTGTGTGTGTGTGTGTGTGTGTGTTTAAAGTTACAGTTTAAAGGGTTCCTTTACACTTTCCAAGATTGTTTTTATTCTTCTTTTCGGAGTCCAGGCAGAGTTGTTGGTTTCGTGACGTGTGATCGAACCAAATCAATACGTCAGTGTGGATTATTTGTGTGTCAGACAAAAAGAAAATTGGGAGAAAGAAGGTTTTTATGAATTAAAAACAACCCTTTCAGGTACACGTCAGCTGTAGCAACACAAAGTTTGCTGCTGTCTGCTCAAACGTTTGAATGTATTGATCATCTGTCTTCTCCTGAAACATCACTGGATCGGCTGTCAGCCTGACAGATTGTGAAGTACTTTGTATTAAAATGGGATGACAGTCTAATAGAGACGGTCTACTTTGGGCTTTTCTTGCCAGGTTCAACATGAAGATACAGTTCAATTCCCAGCCAACGCTTGGTTTGTAAAGGATCCTCTGCCGCCTGAAAACCTTCTTTTAATTGTGAAGGTTTATATATTTTTAGAAAAGGCAAAGTGAGAGCGTGTTTGTTTTAACAGCCTAGGATCGAAATTGTGCAACTATTTCCTGCCAATAAAATTTTCTCTCTGCATACAGAGTTCATGGTGTTGAACTCATCCGTTAACTTCAACACTTCACAAAATGTGTTGCATCATGTTATCTAACCCCCCCGCACAGGTTCAGTTCCTCAGTTCTTCATTCATCTCAAAACAGTCCGCTGGGATGTTGTTGACATGATGAGTTATGTACGGGACTTGTTGGATTCACATTTAGTCAAACAGCCTTAACTTTATGGAAACATCTGTGAGTTATCGATGCCACATCTTTCCTCAAGCATTGCTGGTATAGTTGCACACGGCTCGATTCCCGGCCAATGCATCGTTTGGCAGAAGTCTGTTTCTTCTGGACAAACAGGCGGTGCAGAGGAAACAGGTAGTTGTGGCCGAGTGGTCAAGGCGATGGACTTTAAATCCATTGGGGTTTCCCCGCGCAGGTTCGAATCCTGTCAACTACGCTGAAGTCTCATGAGTTAAGTTTAAGGCATGTTGTTCAGTAGATGATCCATGGCAACAAACAATCTGACATGTTGGATACACATTTAGTCAAGCAACCTTAACCTTATGGTAACTTCTGTGAGTTATCAATGCCACATCCTTTCTCAAGCATTGGTGGCATAGATGCACAAAGTTCGATTCCTGACCAATGCATCATTTGGCAGAACTCTATTTCTTACTATAAAAGAGGTAGTTGTGGCCGAGCGGTCAAGGCGATGGACTTGAAATCCTTTGGGGTTTCCCCGCGCAGGTTCAAATCCTGTCAACTACGCTGAAGTTTCAACTCTTTGTTCAGTGATGAGTTATGTTTAAGACACATTTTCTTTTGTAAGATCTGTAAAAAGTCATGATGGACCAATCTGACTTGTTGGATATTCTTTACACAATTATCGATGCCACGTCTTTTCTCAAGCATTGTTGGTGTAGTTGCACAAGCAGTTGAGCGGCGTTCAAATCCCGGCCAATGCAGCTTATGGCAAAAGTCTGTTTCTTCTGAACAAACAGGCGGTGCAGAGGAAACAGGTAGTTGTGGCCGAGTGGTCAAGGCGATGGAGTCGAAATCCATTGGGGTTTCCCCGCGCAGGTTCGAACCCTGTCAACTACGCTGAAGTCTGATCTCATCATTCATTGAAGAGTTATGTTTAAGACACGTTGTTTTTAGAAGATCTGTGAAAAGATGTGATTGTTTTTAGTTGCACAAGCAGTTCACCAGGTTTGATTGGAATCTTGGAAAAGCAGGCGTGGAACGTGGCTGTTGATGGCTTCACTTCATCATGTCATCATGTTCCTATTGATCCGATGCTGAAGCCGTGAACGTTTTACAGTGTAGACTGACCGAGTGCAGAGACGTAATCCCCTAATTTGAACATATAAATGATGACGTGACAGCTGCGAGGAAACAGAGATCTGAAATCTGATCAAATCTGAAATGGACATTTTTTTAACAGGCAAAAAAACTGGACGTTTCTGGCAGACTTCAGTTTGTTGGCAATACATGATTCTGTGTGTGTGTGTGTGTGTGTGTGTGTGTGTGTGTGCGCGCGCGCGACGTCAGCGGGAGGACCTAATTGGCTGAGAGAAACAGTCAGCCTTTAAAACCCTGATAGATGCGTTGATGGATGAGAAGAGGAGCCTGTCATGCTATTCACAGCTCCCTGTTACACTCTGACCTCCCTAATTAGACTGATGTTAACACCGCTAACAACTTCTTGCTGGACCAATCACATAACCCAGATAACAAGAGGGGTGTGGCTAATTGACATTTAAATACTGGACTAATGGGGCAAGCAGCTAATGAAGCAGAACACTTAATCCCCTGGCTCACATGTGGTTTAGAAGACTTTAATTATGAAGAGATTCTGTCTTCCTGCCTGTCTGTCTGTGTGCCACCTGTCTGTTTTTGTAACGAGGCTTGTTAGTGGGGAAATATGATGTGCTGATTGGTCATGTGATTGGTCCGTGCCTGTTGCTGCTCAGATGATTTCTGCAAAGTTGTGAGTTTTTGCAACAAACTGATGAATTCCTGCAGGAGCCAATTATATTCAGTCACACACACACACACACAGACACACACACATTCACACTACATATATTTACAGGAAAGGCAAGGTGACAGAGAGCGAGTTCACTAAATTTAGCAACTATTTGCTGCCAATGACATTTTCTCTCTGCATACAGGGTTCATGGCGTTGGAGGCTTTTTTTTCTATAAGCTCATGTGTGAACTTCAGCGCTTCACAAAATGTGTGCAAAAGAGATGCTTTTGAAGTTGCATCATGTGAAGTTTTGACATGTTTTACGAATCTTTGAATATTTGGATGGGCGATCCAAGACCCCTTCGAAAAATGTACTGGGAGATCTCAAATCTGTCAACGATGGTGAAAAAGCACACTGAGCGAGCCAGCAGTCCTTAAAAGATCACCAAAGCCCTCGGTGTTAGATAAACGACACGTTCCCCTTCAGTTGACACGATGTAAAGACTGAGGGAAGATTACTGATGTTCTTTTTCCATTCGTGACTTGATCTGCAGGTTCGAACCCTGTCAGCTACGCAGAACTTTTAGCTCTTCATTCATTGATGAGTTATGTTTAATAAACGTTATTAGAAGATTTATTGTTTAATTGGCAAAAGTCAGTTTCTTCTGGTCAACAGGTAGTTGTGGCCGAGCAG
>JAVQJL010037527.1:0-18398 GCA_036024295.1 Nannoperca obscura
TATATATATATATATATATATATTATTTCTTATCATCAGCTCTTCTCAGCTCATGGTCAGTGCCTCCAACAGGCTGCTATTGATTTCTCACAGCCGTTTGCTATTTCCTGCTATGAACACATACAGTAGATGCAATGAAAGAGGCGTATGATCTTTTTGCAATGCGATCGAAGGGGAGAGCGGACGGTAAAGGCCGGTAATTCCGATCTTCCGAGTTCTCCTCTTCCCCTTTTCCCACCCAGGCGGCAGCTCTCAGGGCCTCGCCGGTCGTCCTGCTTCTAAATTGTTTTTCCCTCCCTCATTTTGTCACACTTCATTGCCGAGCATCGATCTATGCTCAGCACTCCAAAAGAAAAAGACAAAAAAACAGTAGGGAGGCCAGAGAGCGCCTCATTTAAAATGCAAATGCAGCATTTTTTAATAAGTGAAATTAATAATAAGGATAATTGGAGTAATAAAGGGCAGTTGCTGGGGGAAAATAATGAGAATTGAAATGAGCCGTCCTGAGGGGTCATAGCAACCTGGATCAGAGGAGGAGGCAGAGGGAGAGAGCTGATGATGATGACTGCTGAGGAGAGCAGAGCAGGGGAAATTACAGCAGGTCTCGGCTGATCCTTATCGCTCATGCTAACAGGATATAGGCCAGTGTTGATGTACGACATACAATATTACGCTCTCCCCGGCTTGATGCCACCTGCATTCATACATCATGTGTGTCTACCGGACGGATGGGGGGGGGATATCTGCATATCTTTGTGCATGTGCATTTGTGTGACACGTGTGCTCTGTTTGCATGTCTTTGCTTTGCTTTCTTTTGTTTATCTTAATTTGCTGTGTTTATGGCCTGTGGTTATCATTGCTTCTGCATAGGGACTAAAATGCACCGTGCCTTAAACATATCTCTAACCTCCATCCATCCCATCCAGCTGCCCCACCCCTGGATGCAATGGCTCTGGTCATATCAGTGGGAGATATTCACGACACAGAAGGTAGGGCAGATTAAAACCCACCCTCTGTCTGTCCTTCCTCTCTGTCTATCTGTCCTCCTGGTGCTTGTGGAAAATATCACATTTCACTATTATTTTTCAAAGGAATAGTTTGACATTATGGGAAATGCACTCGTGTTTTTATCCCTCAGTGTAGTGCAGTCCTGATTCAGCTTGATTAAACATGAAAATATCTTATTCAATTCCCAAATAAGAAAAAAAACACTGGTAAAAAGGTGAATGAAATCTAAAAAATAAACATAACTTTGTGTAGCAGAAACATTTTTCTGCTTTATTCTTCTGTTAATCAACTTGCGACCCTTAAAGTTGATCTTGTGCCCTGACCCCCAGGTGGTAGATTACAGAGTTAAACGAGCATTAAAACCCCTTAACTGAAAAAACAAGACATAAGGATAAAAATCTCAATTGAAGAGCTTGAGATAAGACTTCTGTACTGATTTGATCCTTTGTTATTATGTAAATTGCAGGTGTTCGTGACATGAACACGTTTCCAGGATACTGAATGACCCTGAGGGCCAAAATCAGATAGAAAGAAAAAGCACATTCATTATATAAGTCTGAATAATTCTGAGATTACAAAACTCCCAGAGCCTCTAAATCTAAACCCAAGTAATGAAGTTTTCAGTGGACAGCAGTGAAATGTGATTTCTCCGGGTTCCCCCTCCCATCCTCGTCTGTCTCGCCCTCAGAGACCCTGCGAGACTGGGGGCTGCTCGCTGGCTTGTGACTCCTCTTTATTGAGGGGCAGATATTAGCTATCTGTTTACATGTGTATTCGTTCAGCAGGCAATTTCAGATGCACTTTGTTTATAGATCATTCCTCAATCTCTCTCGGCGTCTCCCAGGTGAGAGTAAGAGGCAGTTTATTGGATTTCACCCTCCGCTGCCTCGCCCGCCGCCTCTACATACAAGTTGTTCATTAAACGTTCCAGTCAATTGGCTCGTATTGGTTGTGATGTCTGAGTGAGCAAGCATGGCGCCCCCCCCAGGCCACATGGGTTGACTCATACTCTCTGCTGAAAGAACCTCTCCATCCTTCTTCATGTCACAACACACACACACACCCTCCATCGAGCTGCTTACAGTCACTCACGGACATGATGAGGTGCATGAGCTTTTATTGGACGAGTGTTTTTGTGATTCAGATTTTCCTGCGTGACATTCATGATCCCTTTCCCTCTGTTCTCTCTTCCCTTTCCTCCGTTAGCGTTCTGGGTTGCCCCGTAGCCAGAAAGCGGCGTCTAGAGGAAGCAGAGGCCGAACACGAGCACGAGCAGGATGCAGAGCGACCTGCCTCCAAGAGGAAGTCCCACCCCCTGAAACTCGCCCTGGACGAGGGCTTCAGCGCAGACAGCGACGCCAGCAGCGATGGCGAGAATGCAGGAGAGACCAAGGAGGCGCAGGAGGAAGAGGAGGAGGGAGGAGAGGATGTTGTAGAGGAGGTGACAGAAGACATGACGAGGGACGGACAGAGAAATGGACACGAGGAAGAGACACAGAAGGAGGAGGAAGAGGAGAGGGAAGAAGAAGAGACATATCAGAAGGAGGAGAACACATTTGGAGCTGATGAAGGTGGGAACATATTAACCACAGTCAGCTTTGCCTCTTCCTAATTGGTCAGGAAAAGTCTACTACACCCAAACTCTTGAGCGAATGTTGTGAAGTTACTAAATCACAAACAAACCAGATAAAATGGTCCAAATCAAAGCTGCAGGGACAGAAATATCCAGATTTTGAGTCTTTTGTATGGTTCAAGCTCCAAAAATGCTGGATCCTACATTTCCCATAATGCAACTCAAAAGCATATCTCATTCGATCCTTCCTGCTCTCCTCCTTAGCAATGCAGACTTTCTGATAAAACTAAGTCTCGAGCTCAAGCCAAGACAACCCCGATGACATCACAATGACATCATCAGGGTTTTTCCAGGCTGAGTTGTGGAGACCCCCTTTAATCAAGACAGTGATTATTTAGAGTTCTTGGATTAAGGTTTAACCCTTTGATTAACACCTAGGTTGAAGTTTAACCTTCATCGTGCATGACTTAATATAATCTTTTCCATTTGGTTGGTGGTATACAAGAAGAAGATGCCACATCGTGTGTGTTACAGTTATGTAACACAGCTGAGTGGTTGCTAAATGTGAAGGCAAAGCGAATGAGTGAGATCATGGGGAATTGCAGGCGTTTATGTAATTCCACTTGACAGATATACAACAGAACCAAAAAGTTACAAGAAGTCCTCGTGCTGGCCAATAATGTTACAGGAGGTGAGTTGCTGTGCCTTCTAACGACCAGCAGGGGCACCAGGACTCAGTGAGTCTCTGCTTTACATCCCCAGACCTGACACAGCATGTGTTTCTATTTCACTGTGAGTTCACAGGTAATGACTAAGCATGCAGGAAGGTGATGTCAGGGATGACAACAGCTTTAGCTCACTGCATGACTCACTTTTTCTCTCTGTCTGCGTTTCCCCAGAGGAGGAGTGTGTGATCATCGAGGCTGAGCTCGGAGCAGCGCCACCTGCAGCCGAGGAGTGTCGGTCTCCCTCTCGGAGCGCAGAGGAGGTGGCCAACTCTCTCCTCCACCTCGGCCGACTTTCCAACGACAATGCTCCAACTGTGGCCATTCAGCAGCCTGTTGCTATGGAGACTGAGGAAGATGTCACCGTGGCAGCCGAATGGGGTGAAGAAGTAAAGGACAAGCAGAAGGGGGGCATGAATGAGGGAGAAGAGGAGGTGACACACAGAGTTCAATTATTGGAAGGGTCATCTCTTTTGCAGAAGGAGGCAGCTGAAGTGGTGGAAGAGGAGTTGGAGGAGGAGGTGGAGGAGGAGGAGTTGGAGGAGGAGGAAGAAGAATGCCCAGACAGGAGCAACCACGTGAGCCAGGAGAGCCACCAATATTTGACCGAAAATGTCCACCATGAACAGATGAAAGATGACGAGGAGGAGGAGGAGGAGGAGGAGGAGGAGGAAGAGATGGCAGCGCCAGCACAGCAGAGGCACTGCACTCCTGCAGAAGAAGATGAAGATGAGGAGAAAGATGAAGAAGACCACAGGGAGGTGAACCAGATTCTGCCCATTTCTGATGTGCCAACGGCCATCCGTACCATCACCAGCACTGCAGCAGCTCAGGGAACACACATCAAGGCTGAAGACCACAGAGCCAGTCCTCTGGAGGACTACAACTCACACAGGACGAGCCCCCCCGAATACTACAACTCACACAGAGCCAGTCCCCTCGACAAATATAACTCTCGTAATCCTAGTCCGCTTCAAAACTACAAGGCCAGTCCTCCTTTAAGCTTCAGCTCCCACAGGGCCAGTCCACTCGAGGACTACTTTCCCAACATCAGAGCTGAGAACTATAAAATCCACAAAGCCTCGTCCTCGGCCTCTCCCGACATCATCGAGGTGACCTCAGATAAGTCAGAGGGGAAAGAATTTGATGACATGGATGGGGACGACGAGCGCGACGACGAAGACAGCCTGTCGCAGCGCTCCACAGTGACGGACGAGTCGGAGATGTTTGACATAACCCGAGGGAACCTGGGCCTGCTGGAGCAAGCCATCGCCCTGAAGGCAGAGCAGGTGAAGCCGGCCGGGCCCAGGGAGCTGCTTTGCGCCCCAGATATCCACCACCAGCGATACTTCACCATGGATGACAGGCCCAAGCACCTGGACGTCATCCGCAAGAGCTACTTCAGCAAAGGTAAGGCAGAGCTACGACTTGTACTGAGGCGTAAAGTTGCTTGGGGCAGGCAATACATCAGGAACATTTATTTTTAAAGCTACGTTAGCATCACGCAGCAGGTTCGTCACCTTGGTGGTGAATTCAAGGACGCTCCGACATCTGAGACTTGTTTCATATGCACCGGATATGTTTTTCAAGGTGACGTGATGAAGTGATAGATTATAGGGGTGGGGGGAAAAATCGATTCACTTAAGTATAATTGGTTCTTTCTTTATGATATTGTAACTGTAATAATATTTTATTTACCACTTTTTTATGCAGTATGGCAACGATGCTGCTGAAATCCAACGTGGACGGACTGACTGACAGTGTATGATTCAGTTTTCCCCCTTCGTCTAGTGTTAAAAAAGCACACAAATGAATTAATCACAATGTCGAACCGGCCCCCGAGTATCGTGATAGTATTTAATCTCAAGAACATTTTACATTTAAGTGTTTGTAACCAGTTGTGTCATGACATGAATGGAAAGCAATGGCTCCACTCAGCTTTGGAAAATGGTGAATAGTGACTTCTCTTTGTTATCAGTCGACTTAAACATGCAAACCCGATGTGTATGGCACCTTATGCAGAAGTGATCAGGCCCTACATTCGGTCACGTGCAGGTGAGCATCCAGAAAATGATGTTCAGCACGAGGTGTCGTGTGCTGAACTTGATGTTGGGAGCGTTCAAATAAACACAGTGTACCAAATAAACAGTGATATGTCACAGAGCTCTGTTCCGATCCTCCCTTCTCCGCCGTGAAGGGAGTAAAGTGGTTCCAGCTGAATAGACTTCCATGAAGAGCGAAGAGGAAGTGCTTGACAAGAGAGTGGGAAGGGACAGCAGCAGACTCAAGAGAGGCGACAACATGTTATTGAGCTAGAAAGACGAGAGAAAGGAGTGCAGGTTGTTCCACAGTCAGCGGTGGAGTGTTTGTTTACATGCTGCATGTGCTCGGCCTTTTATTTCACAGTTGGCACGCTGCCCACTTGTCATGCTCCTCACAGTACAGCAGTAGTGTGATTACATGCCTGGCAGTGCTGCCCTCTGCTTGGCCCCAACTCCCTCCTGTGGTGACGTTCCTGTTCTGCTCAATGCTAATTAGGAGATGCATGTCTCGTTAACATTCAATTTAAAGGCCAATAGAGCATCACACCATCGTCTTGCTCCCTTTTCCTCCGATACTGGATACTGGCTGGCCTACCTCCAGTGGCAGTAGGCGTCTTTAATTATGTGTAAATTATAGTAGCGTGATGTATTTTCAGGTGTTGTTTTGTCCGAGATCCAAACAACATCCTTGAAAATATCAAGACAAGTGTAGCGAGGGGCTGGAAAATCATCAAAGCGTACAGGAGAAGTAGGTCGACTTCATTCGGGGGTAATGTCGAAAAAAGCTGTAATATTTCATACATTTGATAGTATTTCATTGTTGAAAGCATTTACAGAAACACAAAAATCACATTTAGACTAATGCATAAAACACCTACTGCATTTACAGAGATGCATAAGACATGAGGAGCAGATACAGACGGTGTTGCTTTTGTGCACTTTTCTGAAATATGTCTAGATTTCATGCTCAGCCAAGCAGACTGTCTGATGGCATGAACCACTTGCGTTTGTCCTCCTTATTCATCCCTTCTTCCCTTCTCTCTGTCCCTCTCATCACTGTTTCTCCTCAACCTTTTCTCCTACTTTCTCCTTCTACTTACCCCCTCTATCCAGAGAGCAGCAGGCCAGAGAAGAGGGAGATCAAGTGTCCCACCCCGGGGTGTGACGGGACGGGTCACGTGACTGGTCTTTACCCCCACCACCGCAGCCTGTCAGGCTGTCCGCACAAGGACAGGATCCCCCCGGAGAGTGAGTTTTCTTCAGTCGCTTAGAAGATGAAAATAAGCACGGAGAGACGAAAAGTGACAACAAAGGGCAGTGTGACAGTGATCGAAACCCACGGCCTCTCCTTTCTCAGTGACAGTGTCTTCACAGAAGTACTGTTACACCAGTTTAATCAGGCTATTTTAAAGCTATTCACTCTTTAACATTTAACATGCTGCTGACAGAGGATTCAGTCAATCATGTCAAAGTTTGGATTTATTTCACTGACGGAATCTGCAGTGGCTGTGTATTTATCCTCTCCATGTGATTGTAAAGATACTTCCTGCAAACACATCAGAGGCCATCTTAATGTAGCCCTGACTACAGGTCCATGAAATAGATTCCTGATCCTCACTATTCTCTGATTAAGATTCACTTTTTATATTCCTATATATATTTATATTTTTACTTAGGAACTGTACAAACATTATTAAGAAGGGCAGTGTATTTTCTCTTTTTGCTGGTGGTAGGCTTGCTGGTAATTTATTAACTTTTTTTTTGGTCGAGCAGGGAAACGTCTTTAAAATTCTATGTTTAAATCTTTTGCAAAAGAGCAACAGAGAGCTTACTGGCAACATTCGAGTTGTCGCCCTTTCCCCTGCAGATTAACAAGAACAACTTAATAAGATGTGCACTTGCAGACAGTGATTAACTTGTGTTTTGATATTTAACATTGTACATGTTTGACACACCTGTTTGGAGGAAACAGAGCCCTTTGATTGGTTTAGCTTTGACATCCTATCCCAAACATTTGTGTCCGGTTCACTCATTCAGTGCAGTTGCAGTGGGATGAGTCTTGGTATTTTATTTTAACACCCCGATCATTTTCATACAGTCCCTTACATGAAAATTGAGTTTTAAAAAGTTATATTGAGATTGTGGATTTTCTCTGATCGTGTGATTGTGTGTGAATGTTTCTTGTCTTCTCCTCAGTTCTGGCCATGCACGAGAATGTGCTGAAGTGTCCAACTCCCGGCTGCACCGGTCAGGGCCATGTTAACAGCAACCGTAACACACACCGCAGGTATTCATACATATAGTATCTGTGTAGATCTGTATTTGTGTATCGGGGGTGTGAGAGTGTTACAAACATGGTGTGTATTTTCATCTGTGTATTTGCAAGCTCATGAATTCATGTATGCAGAACAGCGAATGTGTCAGTCCACATCAGTGGGATGCACATTTACAGTGGTCAGCAGCATGCTCTCCTTTTGATATTCATCTTCTTTCTCTTCCTCCTCCTCCTCCGTCTCTCCAGTCTTTCTGGATGCCCCATTGCTGCTGCAGAGAAGCTGTCAAAGGGCCACGATAAGCAGATACTCTCTCCGCCAGGCATCGAGCACCTTAAAGGAAGTCCCAACGACAGAGTGTTAAGGTGGGTGATAAAGTATCCAATCAAATACAGTCATTTTTCACGTCTGCCTTATTACATTAGAGACGTATGGAGCCCCAATGCTGACAAAAGACATTAAGAGGTTGTTAGATGAGTCAAAAACTAAATTGAATACATTCATTTATTAGATAATTAGATAATTAAAATGGAGCGTAAAACAAATATAAAGCAGCCAACAACCAAACTTGATTAATTTCATGAAATAAACTAAAAACGTCTAATTAGTGTTAGCTAGCTAACATTTGTAGCGTGGTTTTTCTGTCTGAAAAGCTTTAGCTGCCATTATGAGAGTTCAAGTCCAGCAGTATATGGACGATTACCATTATCCATACTGGTGTAGTTAAATGTTAACGTTAGCTTAAGCTAGGTAGTGTTTTTAGCTAGCTGCCCTGGACATGCACTGACACACCCATCCCATTATAACATAAGTATAAGGAAAATGGGAAATGTTTGGTGGGAAAGTATGGAATAAATATATGATTTAATATGTGATACAGAAATTTATAACGTTATAAGTTGTAGGAAAAGTGTTTTAATTTCTTTTAACACTCCATTCTAATTATCTATCAATTGATGCATAGAGGCTTTAATGTCTTTTGTTGGTTTCGGGGCTCCATATATGTGATGATGAATGACAAGGCAGACTGGACAAAATGAACCTTTCACCTACATAAAAGCATAAAAGTCTCCTCCAATCCACACCCCACACAGTTGAGTCCTTCTCAAGGTTATCTAGTTTATAACAGAGCCCCATAGAAACCACAGTGACAGTCCTGACCTTGGGTATTGTGCCCCTCATGAGAGGTAAAGCCGGCCTGTGAATGGCTCAATATAACGAGAACGTCTTTAAGCATTCAGTCCAGCGGCCCAATCATTACTGTCACCTCAAACTGTGAGATCTCTTTATCTCCATTCATCTCCCCAACTGGTCAGGCGCCGTGATCATGGCCAGAAGAATGATAATTAACGCAAACCAGACACTGGTATTATGCTAAGTCCACGCGCCTCTTCGTTGGTATTTTAATTAATAATGCTGCTGATAAGCTAATTATGCAAGTTACGGGGGCATTGCGGGGGGACAGGAAAAATAATTGCTTTCCTTGAGGAAAACCTCATCAGTGGTCGGACAAAGCATCGCGGATTAAAACATAATAAGGGCTGCTTTGTTTTTCCTCCTCAGATTGTTATTAAAATGAGCTGGGCTGTCTGTTATGTGTGGGGCTTGAAGAATTCCTCATGCAATCCATGTTCTAATCGAATCCATGTTGGATAAATAAACATTAAAAACATCCCCTGTGATCGGTGGAAGAAAGTTTTTTTATTTCTTACTTTTCGTGAGAATCCTCCCGTGGACTTCCCCCTCAGACGGGGGCTTGTACTTCGGGTGTGCAGCCGTGTGAAGGCCGCCCCGGCAGCAGTGTGACTGCAGGCCAGGTCATGTAGCTTATTAATGAGCGTATGGTTGGAGACCAGAGACCGGAGACTGTGATGTGGGCTTCATCCACTGCTCCTGCCTCCACCCCCATCCTGCCTCCCTCTTTCACCACTCCCCCTTCTCTCCCCCCCCCCCGGCTCTCTCTGGTCTATCAGTGGATTTACGCCAACAGGTCTGACAAAAGCCCGGGCTCTCCAGGAAAACGAGAGGGCTTAAAGCTCATAAATTCATGCTGTACAACATGCAAATGTGCCCTCTGCTGATAAGAGAGCTTTTAATCCTGCTGCACTCCTGCTAAGTACACCGTTGCCCCTATCTTTACTCTGTCACTCTACCTCGCTCTCTCTTCCTTGTCTTCTCTTTTTCCTCCTCTCTCTATTTGTTTTCTTGGGTTGATTGTGTGACTCTTAATTGCGTCGATCCTCTTTTTATATCCCGTCTCTCCTCCTCGTCTTTTCTCTTTTACACCCCCCCCCCCCGACGTCCTGTCCCTCTCCTCCTCACAGGCCCATGTGCTTTGTGAAGCAGCTGGAGGTGCCCCAGTATGGCAGCTACAGGCCCAACATGGCACCCGCCACGCCTCGCGCCAACCTGGCCAAGGAGCTGGAGAAGTACTCCAAGGTGTCCTTCGATTATGCAAGCTTCGACGCCCAAGTGTTCGGGAGGCGCATGCTCGCTCCAAAGATGCCCACCAGCGAAACCTCACCCAAAGCCTTCAAAAGTGAGAGATGTGATGTGCTACTGTTGCTGTTGGTAGTTTATTATATTGCTTATTGTACATGAATACTAATTGTTTGGTTAATCAGCAAGAAAGAAAGTAAGCGTATTTCCTAAAAAGTATTATTACTTCTGCTCCACTGCACTTTTTCTAATTCTCTCCCACTTTTCCTTCATTATTTAGATTTTTTTGTCTTTTTCTTTCATCTTATATTATTAGTTTAAATTACTGTACAACACTAATCATTTCCTCTGTTGTATCTTACTTTTGTGATCGCCTGAACTAAAGTGGATTTATTTTGTCCTCCAGCTAAGCCCTCGTTTCCCAAGTCATCGTCGCCCAGCCTCAGTCTCCACGATTACGGGAAGAGCTCCTCTTTGGCCTACGACTACTCCCATGATGCCGAGGCCGCTCACATGGCCGCCACTGCCATCTTGAACCTGTCTACACGCTGCTGGGAGAAACCTGAGAACCTCAGCACCAAACCCCAAAACAAGGTAAACAGACCACGATTCTCCAAATGTTTCATGTGGATCAGTGCTTCTTAGAGGTTGCAAGAAATCTTAGTTGAAACAAACAAAGGTGAAATAATAAGTGTTTCTGGGTGATGTCATTATTGTGCCCTGCTCTTCTCTCCTTAGCACGAGAGATTATTAGCTGATTGTAGTGCAGATTGAAACATCGCAGGCCACAGCTGCTGAGAGGAGAGGGGATGCAGTGGGTGTGCCTCCCCTCTCCTCCCCTCTCCTCTCTTTTGCTCATTTTCTTTTCTCTCCCCATCAACTCTGCATGAATATATCATCAGGAGACATTGGCTTACAGCAACAGGGTGGTGTTGAGATGCAGTTGCATCACCTCTCCGGTCCTCTTTCATCCTTTCATCCCTCCATCCCACACACTTTTCATGTTGTTATTGAATTTGGCTGACTGCCAGTTCCCTGGATTACTTTTCCACCAGGTAGCCTTTTTTCATTATCTGCCGGACGGATCTCCCACTCTCTTTCTCCACCCCCGCCGCTCTTTCTTTCATTTTCTTTTCACATCTCTTTTTACTCTCTTTTATCTCCCTCTCTTCCTCCCTATGCAAGTCTCACTCTCTCTCTCTCTCTGTGTCTATACCTCTATCTACTCACTCTCTCTTTCCCCTCTCTGTGCACAGGAGGTGTAATTGGAGCACCACTTTCCCCCATATTGTGATTTTTAAAAGCCCTTTTGCCTCACAGAGGAGAGCAAGTGACTGCTTCATCATTTTTTGATTTCCTGACATGGTTTTAGGAAGATAAAAAGTCAAGATGAATGTCTCTGGCAGCACAGAGGAGCAAGGTGTTGTTCAGCGAGGCACCGATCCAAGAGCAGGCCTTAGCTGCGCGGTATTACAGCGCACATCAACCAGGGACTGATCTGGAGTCAGAGTCGGAGCCAGCTGAAATCCAATATTGAAACATTGGAACACTGAGCTCATCAACCGGGGACAGATCTGGGAACTGTTCCCTTTTTCTCCCCTCTCCTCCGAACCCTTTGATTTTTCTGGCCCTTGACCAACGCATATGAGCGCCATTTTAGATGAATGCTGAAAACACGGCTCATCTCACCCCTCTGTCTCCTTTCACCTGCCAGCTCTATAATAGAGCACGGAGAGATGGGCCGCGGTGCTGCTGCTGTTGGCAAAGTATAACCAGAGTAGGCCTACATTAGATATCATTACTAACATGTTTAAGCTTGAACATTTAGCACTCAGAAAAGTGCATCACACGGCTGGATGACTGTATAAATGACTGTATAAGCTTGAGGGCAATTTTACAAGCAGGTGAAAGCGGATGAGTGGAAATGAGAAGAAATCAATCATTTCCCGACATGAAGGTTTATTTTAATCCGAATCTAAATCCCTCCCTGAGTGCGACTGTGGTTATATGAATTTATGATTGAGGAAAATGTATGTTAATGTATGTGTAGCGCTGCAACTAAATCTGCTCAACAGGGTAATTAAATTAATCACAATCATCATCATCATCATCATCATACGGGACTGCCTCTCATATACTGAAGTGCACCAGAGGAGACAGACAGCTATTTTTCTCTAATAATGATCTGTTACCAACTATGTATGGAGCCCCAAAGTAAAAACAATACATTTAAATATGTAAATGATCGAATACATTGTGAAAAAATTACTATTTGTATTTTTGTGTAATGATTAGTTTGATTTTATGAGCTGTCACCAGTCTCCGTACCCTCACGTTTAGCTAGCTAGCTACCGATAGCAGATAACAGTAACTGACACAATAACTAACCTCTTCTTTTATTTTGATTAACAAGGCCACACATGCTAACTACCTAGCCAGCTAACTAGCTAGGTGGACTTGTGAATTCTCTGCATTAAAGTGAAGTGCCAGTGTTAACGGCTGCAGCTAGCTGGTTAATTCAGTAATTTAAAGGTACTTTGGCGGTATTGTGGTCTGAATGACCTACATAGCTACATTAGCTAGCAGTTGTTGAGGCTGCAAAGAGCGTTGACGGATGCCATTCTGCACCTGATATTGATGTGTTTACATTTGGAAGCACGCATTTCCATAATAAAATAAAAAATGAACCCCTAAAACAAGCATTTCATACTAATAACTTGAGTTTTCACAGTTTATTTTGGTTCATTTATATATTTCACTTTATGTATTTAAATAATTATTTAGTTCAAAATGTCTTATTTATTTATTTATTTATTTAATGTTAACACTTTGGGACTCCATAAGTATGGAGCTCAGAAGTAACTTTTTACATTGGTTACATTGTTGTTTCTTATTTTCTCTCCAGGAAATGGACATTGAGGTGGATGAGAATGGCACCCTGGACCTGAGTATGAAGAAGCCCATTAAACGAGAGGGCAGTCTGTCAGGCACCAGCCCCGGGGTTCGGTCCCCAGACCCTTCTTCCTCCTCCTCTTCCTCGCTCCATCACGGTGGAAGCAGTGGGATGACATCACCAAACTTACACGCCTACAAGCAGGAGGAGTGGGAGGGACCTCTGGATTACACCAAACCCAACCGCCAGAGGGAGGAGGAAATGGACGAGGTCAGTACAATTAGGCTGAGCAAAAGTACAAGCTGCAAACCTGCAGTGTTTCCTGTGCTATTAGTCACAGAGGAAGTATTGCAGCATAAATAACAACAGACAAAATCCCCCCTAAGCTTTTTGAACAAGAAACTCTTACTTGTTTACATCATTTTGTCTTTTTTGAATCCCCTCGCCTTATTTCCTGTCCCCTTTTCTTCTTTCTATTATTCATTGATTTCACAGAAATGCGAGAGTTACTGTACTGTTAAAACATTGCACTGTGTAACAGAGGTGGTGTGTCAGGTGCATTGCACCATCCTGACTTTGGCATATGCAAATTCTTTACTCCTTTGAACTTTTTCAAAAGAAATATAAAGAGCGTTGAGTGTAAATTTTTTATGAGGACACTGCATCACTTGTCTACAAAAGAATAAAAAAGGTTTAGACTTGTGTGCACATGGTGGTTTGCAAAGTTTCTTTCCTTGTATGTACGTAATATACAGACTATTGTGAGCCATCACTTAATAATAGTCTAAAAAGGTCAATACACATTAATATAGTTTGAATAATCAAAGGATCACAGAGGAATTACCTGAACATTAGTGCTAATCCTGTTTATTTATACATTTTTTCAGATGGAGCACACAGGCCAGTCGTTCGTCTCATCCGATCCAGAGGACTGTGACATGATGCAGGACGGTCTGGAGGAGAGGAAGTACCCAGGAGAGGTTACCACCCCAAACTTCAAGGTCAAGTTCCAGCCCAAGGACAGCAAGAAGGAGCTGCTCTCGTAAGTAACAAGACAAAGAGTCTACAGCCACACCGATGAGCTAAATGCTAATGTCAGCATGCTAACATTCTCACAACGGCAGCGCTAACATGCTGATGTTTAGCAGGTATAATGTTGGTGTAAGGTGTAATGTTCACCATGTTAGTTTAGCATTATTGCACGCTAACATTAGCACTAAACACAAAGCGCAGCTGAGCCGGATGGGAAAGACATTAGTTTTGTAGGTATTTTTTCATAAACCAAAGTATTAAACAAGTTAAAAGTCTGAGGTCATGATGGAGGATCACCAACACCAGTAGAATTCATCCTCTGGGAACCTTGAATGTCTTTAGGACATTGTGTTGTTGAGATATTTCCATCTGGACTAAAGCCTGGACCGATCAAGGCTGCCGTCCACATAGCCACACCGCTAGCGTGGCAAACACTGTAAAAATAAAAAATATTTAGTCAGAAATGTTCTGATTCGGTCTCTCTGTCCTTTCTAACTCCGTCTCTCTCTTCTCATCCTCTGCAGGTGCCCCACACCTGGTTGTGATGGCAGTGGTCACATCACTGGAAACTATGCGTCCCACCGCAGGTATGCACCATTGCAGACTCATCTGGGTGAAACAGTAGTGCTCTATATATAAACTCTTATTTGAGATGTCCGCTCTGCACCTGAGTCCATAGCGGGCGCACCATGACTAATTCAGATACTTTATTTGATCCTGACATGCCAGAGGCAATAATGTAGCGTGAGCCCGGGAAGCAAAGACGGCCATTGACTTTGATATGCATCAGTAATTTACTTCTTGCCGTCTGTCCTCTTCTTCCTAAATGACCTTGGTATGCCTCGCATTCCCTTCACTCACGTCTTTCTCCTCTCTCCTTTCAATCCCCTCACACTCGCTTTTCTTGCCCCCTGTTTTCCGTCCTTCTCTTCCTCTGCCCGTCCTTCGCTCTTTCTCCTTTCTCTCAGTCTGTCTGGGTGTCCTCTCGCTGATAAGAGCCTTCGGTCCCTCATGGCGGCCCACACCCCTGAACTCAAGTATGTCTGCTCTACACCTTCACTGCCTTTTCACTGCCTCTTCAATGAAGTGCTACTGACACTGTCCGACGCCACAATGCTTTATTCTGCTGACGTTAACTTATCTTTTGTTGCTGGCTGCCGCCTCCGCTGCTGCTGCTGCATCTGTCATGGTGTTTTTTTTTCTCCAGCTGGTTTGGGCTATGCTTGCTTTCACTTCAATCAGTTCATGTAAATGTGAAATGAAACTTCACTTGAAGATAGGCTTCTCACGGCCCGTGCTAGACTGATACAGGAGGTGTTTAAATGACCTGAGGAGAATGGATTTTAAACAAACATTGCTGACAAGAATAAATAAGAAACTGAGTGAAATGAATAAGCCGACCATTTCTCTCATCTGCATAGGGCCATTTTCTTGAAGACATTCCACTTTGAAACGTCTACAGTGTTATTTTTTTCCCGGCTAACCTTGTATTAAATGTTAAGCATCGCTCTGTCCTTTCCCAGATGCCCCACTCCCGGATGTGACGGCTCCGGTCACATCACAGGAAACTACGCCTCCCACAGAAGGTAACCGACAAAACACACACACACACACACACGCACACACATGGACACACATGGACACACATGCACACAGTCAGTCAGAGAGGCCTAGTGACAGTTCATGGTAGAATTAGACAGGGATCACATACCCACACATTTCCACACCTTTCCATTATTCTATTCTCGGCCATGTTAGGCGTTTTGAGTTGATTTGGTTTGTAATTTGGTTGAACAACCTCTGTAAAATTATTCTTCCTTATAATGTTCTCTCCCTTTATTAAAGCAATCACTTCACCAGACCTTTTTTCAACCCTATGTTATCAACTCCATACTTTCTGTTTTCAGTATCTCTGGGTGCCCGCGTGCCAAGAAAAGTGGAATTAAAACTCCTACCAAGGACAACCAGGAGGACTCCGAGCTTTTAAAGTTCGTACCGCTCAGAAAGCCATAATGTCTGCTTTTAGCGAGACTGACGGTAAAAGTAAAATGCAATAAAAAGAGAGAGAGAGAGAGAGAGAGAGAGAAAGAGAGGAAAGTCACTGTGAATCATATGCAGAGGTAGTGACCTGCCCCCGTAATTGAATCAAACAGTCAGGCCCTTACTGATGGGAAATACACTTACTGCAGACACTGATCCTGAATGTAGTTCATGGTAGAGTATCGTAGAGTAGCATGTCAATACATAAGAAATACATGGGCTTCATATTGCATTTGCACACAAAACAGTTAATTTAACAGCGTGTTGGTGACAGCATGTGCCAAACCTTAAAAGCTCTTGCATCAGTAATATTTTTCATTGCATAAATTATACGTCAAACGCAGATGTGAGAAAATGAATTTGGCCCAGTAGAGAAAGTATATAACTTAAATCCTTCTTATAAATATTCTCAACTTTCTCTACAGTCTATATTTTTGGATTCCCCTTGTCTAACCCTTGTGCCTTCTCACTCTCTTTATTTATCTGTTTCTTTCTTCAACACTTCTTCTTCTTCTCCCTCTCCTGCTACACAACTCTACTCTCGTCTTTTTCTTGGTTTCCCTCCTTTCCTCTGCTCCCTGCAGATGCCCGGTGCCGGGCTGCGACAGCCTGGGTCACATCAGTGGCAAGTACGCCACCCACCGCAGCGCCTACGGGTGTCCGCTGGCGGCCCGCAGACAGAAGGAGGGTCTCCTGAATGGCACGCCCTTCAACTGGAAGGCCTTCAAGACAGAGGGGCCTTCGTGTCCCACCCCGGGTTGTGACGGCTCCGGACACGCTAACGGAAGCTTCCTCACACACCGCAGGTGAGCTACATGCACACCGCTATTTAGTCAATTCAGTTTTATTTATATAGCACCACATCAGTGGCAATGAAACACTCCCTTCAACAGTAGTGCAGTGCAGTTCCACATAGATGTAATGTAATGGCAGTGGGGATTGTATGGATATTAATATTAATACAAATTGTACTATAATATAATATAAGCAAGATAATAATAGAGATACTAATAGTAAGAGCAATAACTATAACAGCAACAGCAGCTGTTGAGCAGGAACACGGGGGCAGCAGGTGCAGCCACAGATCCAGACTCTACAGCGCCGGAGGCAGAAACACCTGCAGATAAAAAAGAAAGTTCAGAGGAAGGACTATGGTCAGAAACAGAACTTACTGCTCTTGGACAGGTTGATCTTTGTAAAATATTAAGTTTACTAAATAAATGGATTATTGTGTTGGAGCTGTGGAGATGTGAGTGAGCTCCGATGTTGTGTATAGTATAGTATAGTATATTTATTTTATAGTGTCGTGCACTCGAAGGTGCCCAGCCCAATGGACTTATAAGACACTGATCATACATACATACTTGCATTGTGTGTACAAACAAAAATCATAATATTACAGCATCCGCTGCTACGGAAGTCGAGAGCGGCCATGCTTGCAATAATTTTTTTTAATGTCGTTATCTCGAGAAAACGAGTTAATTTTTCCATTATCTCGAGAAAACAAGCTTTTTATCTCGAGATCACAAGTTAATTATTCCGTTATCTCGAGAAAACGAGCTTTGTTATCTTGAGATCACGAGTTAATTATTCCGTTATCTCGAGATCACGGGATGATTACACAATCGAGCCTTCAAGATCACTGCCATGACTCGTCGAGGATTCATAACTGGAGAAACAGGAAGCTCAATTAGCGACTGACCACTAAAATAAGCCCAAATTAACATGAACAACGTTACAGCATCGCCAGCTTGTGCATGAGTAAATATGAAGTATAACATAATATTGCTGTTGCAAACAGAACTGTGCAATCATGTAGAATACGTATGTCATTTAAAAAACACCCATTTCTAATAAATATAGTGGATGGGTTTGAAATTTGATTCATAAATATCGTTTATTAGATCATCAGTGTGTTTTCGCAGCGGTCTGTTCTCAAACTGTCTCAGCTCGTTTTCTCAAGATAACAGAATAATGAAGTCGTGATCTCGAGATAACGGCATTAAAAAATGATTGCAAGCATGGCCGCTCTCGGCTTCCGTACACTTCATATACACAAAGTTGAGTTTATTTTCTCCCAAGCTTTGTGTTGTGTAATTCCTCTCTCTGCCAGAAGGGGGAGACAAAAGCTTCACACTGCAGCTCCAAGGTTTCTTCTATAAGAGCAAACATGGAGCCTCTGCTCTGCTGCAACATGTCATCAGTCACCAGATGACATCATCAGGACTGACTGAGGGTTATTATGGCCTGTCGGCAGATCTGCTCACATCTCACTGTGCAGGACAGGACGGGAGAAATCAAAAACAGCAGGACAGGAAAAATGACAGGACAGACTGAATAAAGACAGACTGCAGAGGAAGGAAAAGGACAGAA